>JARFJB010001969.1:1262500-1325347 GCA_036346205.1 Vesta saturnalis
GCTTTCGCAGCATCACCAATTCCATGTAGAATTATTTCGGCCTCATTTTCACTATTCATTTCCATTTTTTGGAATGGAAAAGTGAAAACACACACGAATGTTATATGACAATTGCTGAAGATGGATGAGTATTTAAGGAAAATGTAATGAATTAATTACTCACCACGTTGAGATAAGATATTAGAAAAGAAAAATTTACCTTTAAAGAACCTTTGTTCAATAAATAGTGACATGGTTTATATCAGAATTTGATTTGGGTCATTGTATTTGTATTAAATGTAGAAAATTCCAAGCGTGATATTTTCAATAACCCCGATTTCTTACTGGAAATTCCAAGTTCTACGAGGGACAAGTTATTCAAAAATCTATTTTAGATACATTCAAAGTAGTTGCCTTCTGCTATAATGCACTTATCAATTCTTCGCTTATACTGCATAACGCTCCAAGCCAAGCAGCTTTAGGAAGACTACTAAATTTCACCGAACAGCACCATCAATCTCTTGCTCTGAAGAAACGTTCTTCCTCGTAAGTTCTTTTTTAGCCCAAAAAACAGCCTAAAGTCGCACATAGTTGTTTTTTCGTATTTTAATTGATTTAGTTAAGGATTTTTACGTATTAATTTTAAAATGGGTTACAAAATAAATGTAGATCGGCATACACCTAGTGTAGTAAGGTATGAAGTAGCCATGAGAGGTGGTGATTTATCGTTAGGGGTAACAGCATTACGCGCGTTGCTACGTAACATTTTGAATGAAGAAAGTGGTGGCAAAATTGCGTCATGTCCCGAGTATCCTTTTAATTTGGGTACAGATAAAATTGCTATCGAAGAAACCAAAGTTCAGTTAGTAAAATTATTAGATGAAGTCAAAATTAATCAGTCCACAAAAATTTTAGCAACTATTGAAACAAAACTTAAACACTTGTTAGGCAGAATTAATAAGTCAGTCCCAAAGATTGACACCGATATTAAATTTAAAGAAAGTTTGAAAATGTAAACTTTCACCATTAACACTCATAATAAAATACTTATCTTTTTTGGGATTTTTTAATGGTGTACTTTAAATTATACAATCTAAACGTTTCGATAACACTTACAGTTATCTTCGTCAGTAGTAATGTTTGTTAAAAATTGTTAAAGATGTAGTAAACAATTTTGTCAAATTTGAAAAATTCAAACATAAACATAAGCCTGCTATTAATATAACAGTTTGAGAAACGTATAAGCCAACTATAAAATTGTAGTAAAGAATAACTAGGTCATTAAAATTAAATATTGTTAAACTGCCTCAAAGATGACAAACCAGAACACTCTCCACGACGAAAGCTAACAATGAAATTTGCCAGCCAAAAACACATTTAACAAAATTTAATCGAGTTATGATGTAAGTGTAAAGTTGTGAAAAACTTCAATTTTAAAATGATAGAAGCATTCACAAATCCAAACATTACATCAAAAATAACCCAGTTAAATCTAACAAAGAGATATCTTTATCAATAATTGGAAGTGTTATTAACAATGAAAAGCACAATGCAGAACGTTCTTTGTAATTTTTAATTTCAATTTAATTTCAACTACTTATGCTAAATTATAGTGCTGTGGAAATTTAACATATAATTGGTAAAGCATTTGCTTCAAGGTCTAGGAAAAACACAGCAAAAAACCTAGACATACCAAAAGTTGAAAACAAATTAAAATCAAGGCGTATCATTATGCTCTTTTTTAATTATAAGATGCCAAAACCTATTTAAACGAAGATTTTCTTCTTGTCTATTAAAATTATTCGGGTGTTTATATATTTCAATAGCTTCACGTTGCAAACGAACATAATAATGGGTTTGTCTTGACAATATTTTCATATTGTCAAATTGAATGTCATGATTTAGATTATTCAGGGCATGGTCAGCCACAGCAGACCTCTCTGGTTGACCCAATCTACAAAATCTCATATGTTCTTTGCGTCTTGTATCAAAGCTACGTTTTGTGGTCCCGATGTATACTTTTCCACATGAACAAGACAACTTATACACTCCGGAAGATGATAAAGGGTTTGACACATCTTTAGGTGATCTTAAATGTTCTTTAATTTTTCTTGTAGGTTTAAAAATAGTCCTAATGCCATATTTGATTAGGATTTTTTCAATTCTATTTGTAACATTAGCTATAAAAGGAAGAAAAGCAGTACCAACATTAAGAACTGGTTTTTCTTTAAGGTTACGCCTAGAAGGTGTAATAACATTATTAATATCTGTAAGTGAATATCCATTATCTTGTAAGGATTTTCTTAAATATTTATATTCATCATTCAAAAATTCAGGGTCACAAATTCGTTTTGCTCGATCTACTAAAGATTTTATTACACTAATTTTTTGACGTGGATGGTGGTTGGATAATTTATGAAGGTATCTATCAGTGTGTGTCGGCTTTCTGTAAACCTTAAAAGATAGTGAATTATTATTTTTAGATATTAATATGTCAAGAAATGGTAAACTTCCATTAGTTTCTTTTTCCATGGTAAACTGAATACTAGGATGTATACCATTTATAAAAACCAAAAACTCATGCAGTGCTTCTTCTCCATATCTCCAAATAACAAATGTGTCATCTACATATCTATACCAAACTGAAGGTTTTTTAGGTGTATTTTGTAACGTTAATGTTTCAAATTTTTTCATATAAAAATTAGCTATAACAGGACTAAGGGGACTACCCATTGCTACACCTTCAATCTGTTCATAAAATTTACTATTCCACTGAAAATAAGTTGTAGTAAGACAGTGCTGAAAAGAAAGGTTATGTCCTTTGGAAAAAGATGATCTATGTATTCAATAGTTTCTTTTAGAGGTACTTTTGTAAAAAGTGAAATAACATCAAAACTAACCATTATATCACCCTCTTCAATTTTGAAACTATGCATTTTTTCAACAAAGTCGGCAGAATTTTTAATGTAATGGGGTGTTTTTCCTATATGAGGTTGTAATAACAATGTAAGATGTTTTGCAAGGTTATATGTAGGAGAACCAATTGCACTAACAATAGGCCTTAAAGGAATATTAGGTTTATGAATTTTGGTAAACCATATAGTTTTGGTGAAATAGCTTCAGAGTTAGATAGTTTCTTTTTATTTCTTCAGGAATAGATGATAATTTAATCAGCTCTTTAGTTTTAAAAGAAACTTTTTGTTGGATCTTTTGGTATTTCACGATAAGTTTCTGGTCCCAACAATTGTTCTATCTTAGTGTTATAATCGTTCATATTAACAGTTGCATTACCTTTATCTGATTTTAATATTATAATACTTTCATTGCGTTTAAGATCAAGTAAAGCATGTCGTTGACGAAAGGATAAGTTGCTCTTTGGAGGTTTTGTTTTACGTAATATGTTAACGGTGTTATATCTAACTTCATTAGCAGCATCAAAAGGTAATAATCTAATGGAGTTTTCGATGTTGGAAATTATATCTTCTTGGTGTTATCGCAAAATTTCCTCCTTTAGAAAGCGCTTCAATAGCATAATCTGAAACAACATTATCAGAAAGGTTTATAACTGTTTTTCTACAATCAATAGATGGTCTATTATTTTGTTGTTTGAATAATTTATTAAATTTTTCTTTTTGACGTTGACATGAGATGTCAAAATTTATTTCCATAGATTTAAACGTTATAGAATCAATTTTATCCCAATCTTCTTTATTCAATATAGATGAAATTTCTAAATGTAAATATAAAAGAGCATAATGATACGCCTTGATTTTAATTTGTTTTCAACTTTTGGTATGTCTAGGTTTTTTGCTGTGTTTTTCCTAGACCTTGAAGCAAATGCTTTACCAATTATATGTTAAATTTCCACAGCACTATAATTTAGCATAAGTAGTTGAAATTAAATTGAAATTAAAAATTACAAAGAACGTTCTGCATTGTGCTTTTCATTGTTAATAACACTTCCAATTATTGATAAAGATATCTCTTTGTTAGATTTAACTGGGTTATTTTTGATGTAATGTTTGGATTTGTGAATGCTTCTATCATTTTAAAATTGAAGTTTTCACAACTTTACACTTACATCATAACTCGATTAAATTTTGTTAAATGTGTTTTTGGCTGGCAAATTTCATTGTTAGCTTTCGTCGTAGAGAGTGTTCTGGTTTGTCATCTTTGAGGCAGTTTAACAATATTTAATTTTAATGACCTAGTTATTCTTTACTACAATTTTATAGTTGGCTTATACGTTTCTCAAACTGTTATATTAATAGCAGGCTTATGTTTATGTTTGAATTTTTCAAATTTGACAAAATTGTTTACTACATCTTTAACAATTTTTAACAAACATTACTACTGACGAAGATAACTGTAAGTGTTATCGAAACGTTTAGATTGTATAATTTAAAGTACACCATTAAAAAATCCCAAAAAAGATAAGTATTTTATTAAAGAAAGTTTATTTATCGAAATTGCAGTTTTTTAAACTAAATTTGAAATTGTGGATAAACGAGTAGTTTTAAAAAATTCACCGACAGAAACCATAGGCGATAGTTTAATTAATGACGATCAAAATTCAAAAACCGATCTTTCAGTACCTATTAATAATTTAAATTTAAGCACCTGTTACA
Organism: Vesta saturnalis; assembly: GCA_036346205.1. NCBI lineage: Eukaryota > Metazoa > Arthropoda > Insecta > Coleoptera > Lampyridae > Vesta > Vesta saturnalis. Next base: position 1,267,108 of record JARFJB010001969.1, read on the forward strand.
AATATCGTTGCCAAAAATATGCCAGTTTGCAAACGGAATCAAAAATTTCTTGGAGACTGTAAGCTATTGTCGTTGAGCTCATTTTTTGAACGAATTTCGGAATTACAGATTTCACGACGCATTAGCGATAGTCACCTGTTCACGGAATATTTAGATTTATTTACTAGTAACGCATTAGTTTACGGTAGATCTGTTATGAAATAAATTAATACTTGGCGTGAGTTACTGGAATTGTTAAAGGTTCAGTTCCAACCTATTGATTACGACGATCGAGTATTAAAACAAATTAAGAGACGTACGCAAGGAACTGACCAACCAATCGGAACTTATATCGCCGTAATACGCACGTTATTTTCGAGTTAGAACGAAAGTTATCCCGAAGACAAACAGTGGAAGATTTTAAAGAAAAATATCGCACCATCGTATCAATCTCAGCTGCGCTTGACCGAAATTAATTCGTTTAATGATTTACTGAAGTACGGACGTTTAATCGAAGAACGCGTTCAGATTATGAACAATTACGCACCACCTGGTCGGAAACGACCCGACTTGGAAGTCGATTTAGCATATATAGAAGAAGCTCGTTCGGAGGCTGGACACGTGGAGGTCAAGAAAATACCGATTCAGGAAGTACGTATTTGATCTGAAGGACTCTGATGAGAGACCCTTCATCGCAGTTAAAATTTTTGGGAAGAATTGTTAGGACTGTTAGATAGTGGGTCGTCGAAGGCCATTACCGGGAGTAAGGTTGGGCAACATTAAGTCACTTGGGAGTAAAATTAAATAAGAAATTAGCGTCTACCTGTTTCGTAACCAATGGCCAATCGGTTAAAAGTAACGGATCGGCTACCGTTCCCATGGAGATAAAAGGGAAAATAGTGACTTTTGAATTTGAAATGTTCCGGACTTGCGAAGAAGAGAGTGGAAATTTGAAAACTATTGAGACCATCGAGGCAGTAGATAACCGAGAACCAGTAATTCGATTGCGTTCAGATTTAATAGACGAACAAGTACAAGAACTTGACGAAGTAGTGAGTGACTATTTTACGACTATTGAGGGAAAAGAAATTTGCTGCACCTCATTAGTGGAACACTGAATTAAGACAACTAGCGAACCAGTTAAGCAACGGTATTACCGAATATAGCGATTTATACACCAACAAATTAACGCCGAATTATACAAGATGTTGAAAATGGATGTGACCGAAAAATCTAAAAGCGCGTGGTCAAGTTCGATTTTTCTAGTTAAGAAGAAAGATGGCAGCTATAGATTTTGCGTAGATTTTAAAAAGGTTAATAGAGTTACCAAGAGGTGCGTATCCGCTACCGAATGTTTCATCGATTTTAGACCGTTTGCGTGACGCGATGTATATATCGTCGTTGGACATTAAGTCAGCTTATTGGCAAATACCGATGGATAGAAACTCAAAGCAATATACCGCCTTTACCGTAACCAGCAGGGGTTTATTTCAATTGAAACGTTTACCTTTTGGTCTCGCGAACGCACCGGCGAGTTGGCAAAGATTTATAGGTCTTGTTTTGGGACCAGAATTAGAACCTTACGTTTTCGTACATCTTGACGATACCAACATTTGTACGCCCACTTTGAAGTTTTACAGGAACCTTTTCGCCGTTTTTCAGAGGCAGGCCTTACGCTGGGCAGAGATAAATGTTCGTTCTGTCAATCTGAACTAAGATACTTAGAATATGTCGTTAATGCTGATTGGTTTCAGATTTTGGAGCTGAAAGTTTTCAACTACCGAAAAAGAATGTTTAGCCGTGCTTTGGTCGGTACAGAAGTTACGTCCATGTTTGGAGGGAGCACAATTTACCGTTATTACCAACCACGCATCTTTAGTTTGGCTTCTTAATTTAAAGGAACCTACCGGTCGATTAGCGCGTTGGGCTATTCGCCTTCAGCAATATAATTTAGAAATTCTTCATAGGAAAGGAAGAGATTATGTCGTACCGAACACTTTATCGCGCTCCGTACCAATTATTGCGTATTTGAAGTAGACGCTAAACCCGATTGAAACTTACCGAACGAGACAATAGTAGAAGAGGAAGAGCAGGAGGATACGAAAGCAGGAGAAAGTGATAAGTGGATAGTGAAGATGAAGCGAAATATCTCGGAAAAGCCGATTGAGTACCCACAGGGGAAGGCAGAGAGTGGGAAGTTGTTGAAGCATGTAAAATGTAGTTATCCAAGAATGAGAGATTATGAAGCACAGTAGCGAGTTGTAGTACCGAAATAGGACCGTCCCAAAATTCTTTCGCTATATCATGACAACCGTAAATCAGGACCCGCGGGTATATTTAAGACTTACGAGCGGATTCCCTACAATACTATTAGCCGAAATTAAAGGCAGATGTACGTTATGTTCGTCATTGCACTACTTGTATTAAGCATAAACCCGCGCAAAGAAACCTGCTGGACTTATGGCCAAACATCCCGTTATCGACAAGCCTTGACCAATGATTGCTATGGATATTGGAGGATTATTACCTAGATAGTATAGAGGATAATCAGCGAAACTAGGACAAATATTTAGCTCAAGTGGCATGTATTATACGCACAGTTACTCATGAAGTTATGGGCCTGACAACCTATTTTGCCAATTTCTGGAGGGAGATCGTATTGGATGGAACCAAGCATGGAGAACCTGTAGAAGAAAAATAGGTGGTAAATGTAGAATTTGCCGCCAGAACACCTTTAGTTGAGAGAAGCAAAATTTTTCAAGAAGTTCATAGTGATACTAAGCGACAACTTAACGCAGGTTACATTGAAAGCAAACAGACTTATGATTTACGTAGACGTCTAGCGACGTTTTATATTAAGAAAAAGGTATCGTTTCACACGTATGAACTTTCAAACTCATCAGGTGCTTCGAAGGGAGTGTGGAACGCGAAACATTTAAAGCCTAGCCCTGTCATCAATTACGCCCTTCGGGTGTTATCTCTGTGTAGGAACGGAGTTATAATTTTCCTAGAGCAGATGCCACTGCTTGTCATTAGAGGCGACTAATCAAGTAGGCGTAACGAGCTTGGTTGGGAGTGTCACGACTTTGCGTCTTAGGAATACGGTTGTGGGAAAACCGAAAGTGTGAATCCCATTCACCACGGCCCGTATATTCTTGACGTGACGTTCCGGCGTCTCGACCAAACACGTGTACACGTAGAGTGGAGTTAAGTCGGTGTGGGGTCATTGGGCTGACCCTCACTGGACTTTTCAAGGTAGGGTCATTGGGCCGTCCCTCCTTACAGGTCGTGACGATCTTCGACCAGCGTCCCCACCGTTTGGCTACCTCATAAGTCGTCGTTACTCACGCCATTTACTCACGACGTCGCTTGGGGCCTTAAAATAGAATCATTCGTTCGAGTACTTCCGTAGACGTGTAAACGTTAGTCCGCTTACGCGGATTTATTCACGTTAACATCCATAGCGCTGCGTTCTCTTGGTAGGCTATGAACGTGTTTGTATCGTACCGTTGGTTGCACCCTGCCGTGCTTCCGTGATCCCTTTAGGATCGTTTCTATTTACCGGTAGTGAGGGGAGTTGTTCCCCACTGTTTCATTTACCGAACGTGACTACGGGAGTTTTTTGGAGTACCCAGGGACTAGAACTCGAGTTCCGGGGAGGGAGTTGGAGCGGCCCTCTCGCTGCCTTGAGGGAAGCGTTGGAATAATAGTGGTGTTTGGAGTGGAGTGATTTTTTTGACAAGAAATCTACCGATTTTCGGTTTCCACCCGCTGACCGTTCAAGGTTATGGTAGTATTTCCGTTTGGTTTTATTGCGTTCGCATCAATTTCTCCCGGCATTTCATGTGCGCTTCTGGTGGTGGTTCACCTCACGGCTCCCACAAATTTAAAGTCTCGTGTAGCCTTGTTTCAGACTTCGGGCCCTATAGTTCCGACTAGTGGAGTGTGTGGGTGGTGGCACGTTCTTAGCGATTTATGGTGTTGCTAGGGGTCTTTCCTGACCAACATTAACGCATCTTCCGTACTTCTTCGTACATCTATCGGTTGAATACCGATCGTAGCGACAATCGCTCTCGACGTGTAAATAGTAGTGGGAGTGGGTCATTTACTCATTAGGTTAGTTTTTTTTGGAGTCTTAGTCTTCTTGTTAGGTTAGTTTTGTTTTTAGCTTGAGGTTCTTAGTTTGAATGTTTCCTGGAAGTTAACATATAGTAAGGGGGTTGTCATGGGTCCATGATTTTATCAAAGATGTGCCGATAATTTTCGAAATTATAAATTATTTGTTAGTACTGTACATCTTAAATCTGCTATAAACTCTCATAGTTGGACGTGATAACGCATCAATGTTTGGAGAAGCTTTCCTATTGTAACGTTCTTTTGTCCTTTACTATTTGAAGGGTTTAGAAATTTTCTTAGTATTTTATAAAATAAAAAAATGAAGCTTGTGTTGTCGATCAATGTAAAATGAAAGCTTAAAGGGAAATGTGATTTACATTTTTGGTATCGACGTTTAAGAAAACCCTTTTGATAAGTTGAGAAGAAACATTCGTTAGTGTCTTTGTAAACAAGGATAGTTCTGTACAAATAAATGTTTTTGCTATTTTAAATTGGGTGAATTTCGTTAAATCAGGTTGAGATTGCATCATGTAAAATTAAATTTAAGAACGCGTTCAAATTATTACATTGTATAGACGAACTTTTGCAAAAGGTAAAGTTATCAGTCATTGCGGCACCGTTTTTGTTGATAAGAGTTTGGTTTTAAACAAAGAAATTGGATTCTATGCACGTTAAATTTACGGTTGATTTTCGTCGAGATTTTCTTTGGTGGGTGTATAGGGTTACTAAGATAATGTTTCCAGAAGAGGTTCTGTTTACCATGCAATTTCTCCCGACGATTTTTGAGTTTGAATTAGAAAATTTGAGTACCCTTTCTTTAATTGGCTAATTTAATGGAGAGAGTCTAAAAAACAATGTGGCGACAAGTCAAATTATTCTCGGGAGCAGTAGTAGTTTAGAACAAGGTCCGTGTCGAAGGAACTATCGTAGCAGGATTCTCATTACCTCACAACCCAAATAAGGGATCATGTAAATTGTACATCCTTCACGAGACCAGTTTATCTTTGCGAGCAGTTTAGTGTTTAACATTACCAAGTACTTTCGTCATTCTTTGGAGAAGTCTTCGCATATTTTTGTGAAAAAATCTAACGTTCTTTCCAAAGTTTCAAACGCAAAGCTCACAGCTTCACCGCTAATTAAATAACCTGCTATAAATAAACTAGTTTTTTGTTAAGTTAAGAGTAATAAGTGTTAATCAGGACTTCTACATAATTAGCTAAAAGTTATGAGTATCAAGCAGAACTAGGTCGCATTAAATTAAAGTTAATTATTAGCGTGTTAATATAACTGTCAGTTTACGTACAACCAATTGAAGTTTAATCATAACGAGAGTCGAAAGTAGGCCGTCATTAATTGAATTGTACTTACGCCTAAGGTAACGTTTCTGCGTTTTTATTATTGTGGTGGGTGACGAAAGCTAATAAATTTATGGTGTGTAATGTGTATTATTTTGTTATGAATTTGTGTAAACGATTGAATACCCCTTTTCTTTAAAGATTTTTTTTTGTTCGTTTTTCGTCTAAATTGTAATACAGGCGTATCCATCCGCATTATTCAAATTGAGTTGAAGTTTTTTTTTCATTTTGTTTAAACTGACGAATTTACATCGAAAATTATGTGACAAGTACATTTTAAGCACGCCATTTATTTGTAAAAGGGAAACTAACCATTTATTATTTTGGACATTTTAATCAATTCTATATTATATTTTAATAGAGGTCATCGTTAGCTAGCTAGTTACAATGTTAATAGATAACCTAGGTGATAAGATTGTAAAATTTGTGTTAACATTTCGATGACGGTGTTTTTTTATCCTTACTGAATATAATTATATATCTTTAGGTTAACGTACCTATTTCTTTTTTTAAGTATAAACCCAATGTTGTACAGCATCATACTGACGCGCAAAGTGTTTGTTTTTTTATGAGAATTAGATCACGAAGTAACGTCAATATTTTGTATTTATTTGAAGTAAAGTAATTCTGTTCAAAAGTTTACATTGTTTATTGAATTTTAATGTAACTTTTAAAGGTTCAATGCATTATTTTCTTTTATGATTTGAGCATAATTAATTGCGACTAGAGTAATTTAATTTCAACTGGTTGTGTACAGAATTAAGTGTTTTTTTTTTGTTTTTGAAATTAAATTACTTTAAGCCGAATTTTTTTTAGTAACGTAACGTATCAATAGATTATTGTTTTTTAGCAAACTAATGATTAATTTTTTTGGCGGCACACAACTATTTTAGTTAAGAGTGCAAATATTTTTGGAGTCTTTCTGGTTGGCGAGATATGCCTGTCCTAGTGCCACCCGTGAAGATTACGTTTAGGTAAGCGGGTTTTTTGAGTATTTTGATCAAGCTGTGAACTGACGTAATTAGGACCTTTTCCGGTTTTATATCGTTTCAACCCCTATTTGGACTTATATATGATAAACTATCCTATTGTGCGCAAAATTTGGTACACCGAACCCACCCCGACCGCTGGCAAGTGGAGCAAAAGCCAAGTTTATCTTTATCTCGCTTTACTGCCAGTTTATACCGTAACAGCATCCCCCATTAAGTTAGTCATATTTCTAATTTACATATAATTAGATTGTAGTATAATGAGTATTTTCTAAGCTTATACAAATGTTCTTGGGATATCGGACGATCCTCGCTATACTGTACAATAATGTATTATCTGTTTCAGTAGAGATGACGTTTGTATTAATTCAATCTCACGCAATGTGTACGTAACTAACAAAGATAGAGCTGTCGCCTCATTTCTTATTAAATTAAATTCTAAATTGATTTACCTAAATTTAACCGCGTTTCTAAATTTCACACAACCGGTACCGTGTTAGATTTTATCTAACATATTAATGTCGTACCTTTTTTAGTTTCTGTTGGTACCAATTAATATTTTTATTGGTATTGATTTTTTTTTGTTTCTTTCTATTTTTGACCTGAATCATGCACAGTGAGCGTAATAAACTTACCACATATTTTCTGGAAACGTTTTTATTTGACAACTTGCTAATTGGAAGGAAATAAAAAATACACTAGCTTATACTAACGATACTAATACTAACAATACTAACAATACACTAACAATTTAACATTTCAGGATTCTTCTTCTTTGTTGTTGCACTCGGTGCAGGTCAAAAGAGTTTCGCCAGTATGTTCTTTACAGACGGGCTTCAAACATGCATGACATTGGTGCTGGGTAAATCTATTTTTCCCCTTTGGACAAAAGAAACATCTAGGCTTCGCCTCACTTGATGGCTCCACAGCTTCATGTGGCGTTCCTTTAGATCCCAAAACATTTCTAATTTTTTGTCGCAGTGGAATTGAGAGTGACATTATACTTGATCGACGAATAACATGGGGCTTTGTCAGTCGATTGGCAAGATCTGTTAGAAACGTTCGTCGCTGTAGCTTTGTATTTGTATTGCTGTAGTATATAATTTGTGAGTTTATCCCAGCAATATTGAGTAATGAGCAAAACACAGTTAACGGCCATCTGTTGCTAACTCTTGTAGTAGAATATTCTGCTTTCATTCTGTCTACGACATCAACAGCTCCCTTTGTGAGATTGTAGAAAGTGATAACCGAAGGTTTCAAGGCACCACCACTTTCTGGATCAATTTCATCGTCTTCATGAAATGATGAAAGCGTCAAGACATTTTTATTAGGTTTTGGTACATATGAAGTTAGAAGACATTTGTTGAAATCCATTCCCCAAGCAAACATGCTACTATGCGTTTTTCGTAATTTAGTGTCTAAAAATATGGGGGGAATCTCCCGTTTGTTCTTGCGTAATGTGCCCACTAATGTAATACGGTGATTATTTATCAAATCATTAGCTAAAGGCACAGATGTGAAGTAGTTGTCAGTAGTTACATTTCATCCAGTACCACTGTAGGGTCTCAAGAGTCTTTTTATAACACTATGGGCACCATCTTTCAGTTCATAAGGACCAATGGGTTGTTTACCTCCATATATTTCTATGTTATGTGTATAAAACATTCTTGAGTTTACAACAGCGTAAATTTTAATCCCGTATTTTGTCGGTTTATTGGCAATGTACTGACGAAACCTACATCTGCCTCTAAAGCCCTCAAGCATCTCGTCCACTGTTATGTAAGAACCAACTGAGTAATGTTTTAAGCACCTCTCAACAAAGTCATCTAATACATATCACACAGGCGCCAGATGATCTTCTTGAGCTCTTTCTGCTCTAGTGTCTATATCATCAAACTTAATAGCCTGCAAGAGTGAGTGGAATCGACGTTCTGACATAGTAGCAGCAAAAAATTCCAGAGCTGTTCCGTCTGTACACAAAAGTTCTGCGGTATTTGAATGTTGGGCCCTTTTGACTCCGGCAAGGTATGAAAGTCCAATGAATGCGCACATTTCATCAAAATCTGTCGGTGTGTTATGTTTCAGGTTTCCAGTAATTCTAATTTTTTGGAGTTTTTTATTGGTGCAATCCGTAATATGCTGAATGACTTCATCAGAGATATAAAGCTTCCAGCAATCCAACACTGTTTTGGCTTCTTTGGCAACAACCTTTACACCTGGCAACTGTGTAACTATATTTCGACGTCGGGTTTTTCCAACTGGCTTTTTATCTTTGTGCACTAACCACTTAGTACCGTTTTTTCCAGTATAATAAGGACGACTCCTGTCAATAATTTCCATAGATGCAGGGCTTTGTACAATCTGTTCATGTGCTTCGCCACGTGAAGTAGTGGATTTTGAGGAATCGGTGTCCGATTGATTTTTGCCAGTATAAATAGGTGCAGGGTTTTGTACAGTCTGTTTGTGTGCTTCGCCTCGTGAAGAAATGGATTCCATGTCAGATTGATTGGTTTCATCCTGCTACAGATCATCTTCTTCTTGTATACACTCCCAAACTGCTACTAAACGTTGCTGCTCCCTCTCATATGCCATCACAAATACCAAAAATAAGGAAAATCAGTTAAAATTAGAGTCAATTTTTAGTCTCATCCACAAAAAAAAACCGTCACGGAATGTACCGATATTAGATTTTATCTAACACACTTCAAAATTCGCATCTACGTCGTCCGTACCGCGTTAGAATCTTACTAACATCTCGACATGAACGAATATCATAGTAGGTATGGGGGCACTTGGGCCAGACAGTTGCGTGCGCAACTGTGAACTCCCCATGGGTTACATTATAGCAAGGAAATGTATAGTGAGAAACATGTTATAAAAAAAGTAAGTCTGTGAGATCGAACGTAGACCTCTGAAACAAACGGGACCTTACGTATCGGACCGGTTACAGTATAATATTGATCGTGTAAAACAGATATAAGCCACCGCACCCGATCCCAACACAGAATGGGGCTCTTTGGACAGTTTTAATAACAACGCATTCTATGTGAACGAAAGCAAGTGGCCAGGGAGTTTAAATTTGCAGAAAGAAAAGTATAAAATGTTTTGTTGTGAGAGAAAGAAGGAAGAGAAAGAGGAAGAAAGGTAAGGAAAAAGGCAATGAATTGTTAAAACGTAAATAGCTTACGACCAAGATTTCCATCAAAGAATAGTGAATAATTGTTATGGTTAAAGGAGGGTGAAATGTTAATTACAGACTAAATGAGTTTTAAAACATGTTAACGATCCAGCAATTTTGAAATTGTCGAGCGTTATAGAAAAGTTTCGCTCAACCGCGAAAATTTTGTTTAAAAGAACAGTACGAAAGCTAAATGTGTTAGATTGGGTAAGAACAAGTTAATCTTACAACATTATGTCATCGGTTAACCCCGACGATAAAGGGATAACCTTTCACGCAGAAAATTTCAAATTTAAACTACCGGGGTGGTTGAGTTTCAAAGCATCCGAAGTGACATTTGGCCGGGGTATTTTGGAATCCTACTGCAGGTATACTGGCACACGAGCACGGACACATTCCATATGGATAACGGATCACCAAAGGGAACGGAAGCGAGTGTATAACAATTACAATGAAGAATCAACCATGCGACGTGGAATAATTACTATACGCAATGAAGATAACTTATGTTTACCGCGAGGTAGAGCCCTTGCAGATAAAGACCGAGATATAATGACATTAGAAAAAGGATGCGCAAAACTATTTGGCTTAATAAAGTCGCTAGGTTTTTAAATGTAGTATAACGAACTTAGACAGTTTCAACAAACCTTACCGGGTACAACATTACAGTATACCAACACGGCACTAAGGGACGAGAAATGTTATTCGAAGGTGTCGGGGAAAAGAAAAAAGATTACTGACAACCGGAAAAGAAAAATTTTAACATCAGCATTTTTGCAGCTATTTTGTAAAAGATATATGATTTATCCCCCCCCCCCCCCCCCCCCCCCCCCCCCCCCCCCCCCCCCCCCCCCCCCCCCCCCCCCCCCCCCCCCCCCCCCCCCCCCTAACGTTATAAAATCTTTAACATCAGCATTTTGCGCATGTGAAAATACCCGTACAATACTTTAAATAGGCATAGGTGGAGCCCCTGCTGTAGAAGAGCTCCAGTGAAGAAGAGACGACTGCAGAAGCTGTTCGTCCATATGTCAACCAAAAAAGAACGGGTGTGTCTATATGTTCAACAGTACACAAATGCAGCGTTTGTTTAAAACATTTAATATTAACAACCATCATTTTGTGGAGAGGTGTTTTGTAAACAATGCAACGATCATAAACCGGAAAACCATTTTGTTTTATTAGACAAGCAACCCCGTATAAAGAGAATGACGACGTTTTATTTTTGATGATTAGAAACTCGTCAAGTCACCCCGAAAACCGGCAGTAAAACTTCACGAGGCGAATCTTTGTATTTCAGCAAGTGCTACGTGCACACTACCATCTTCTCTAGTTATATGCCCCGATGTGGTGTTAGAGAACAAATATTACAAGGTGAATACTGTATCAACAGTTATTTGGAAGTAAAATTGTTCAGGTTGTTGCTGGCCAAGGGTTTGATCACCAGTTTATCTTAAACACACTAACAAACACACATCTTAAACCGGAGATAAGAGAGGTCTAATCTAATGATGAAATTTGATAACCTAAAATTTATTGATAGTCTTATACCTATGCTCTCAGCTCTACCAGCGTTTGGATTAGCAGTATAAAAGGTTATTTCCCATCTATTTAACAAGCAAACTCCGAGGGTCGCCATTATTACTACCCCCAACTCCATGAAACCCGAAGAAAGAGTTGAATTTTAAAATGGTATGAAGAAACGAAATCGGAAGAGTAACATCCGACGTAGAAATGCTTGAGAGTATTTCACCAAACAGAAAACGCGATCACGGTTGTCTTACCACAACGATGCACAGCTGTCACCCATGGAGCAGAGAATACTAAATCAAATCCGTCTTAAAAATTACGTCACTGAAATGGTGCAGAATTAAAACAAACCAAAAATAAAATCACCCTTAAATACGCTCCCCACGATGCATTTTATGGTGGTAGAACGTACAAATAGAAAACCCGGCAAACGTCGACGTGTTGGAAGTTTCAACCACGGACGTTGGGGAGTGACGAGTTTACTAGGCGGTATAAGTGTTCACATCTGCCAACCTCGATCTTCTACCGATCCTGTGCTCCCTATGATACATCAAAACTTATGCTGTTTCGCACAGTAGTACTAAGTACCAGAATGCTTCACAGGAACGAACACTTCACGGTACATGGTATCGAGAACCGTCAAAGAGGTACATATTAGACAAGAAATCTGGTATGACAACACAGTATGATAAAACAGATGATCAGGCGGTCTTTTCCGGTTTCATAAATATGTTCTTAAAGATGAAGCAAGAGGTCAGGGTGGCCATCTAACTGTACAAATCAAAAGACCAGACCTCATTGTCAGAGTCTTAACAAGGGTGAACTCGAACCCGGTTCTATTGAAAAAATCCAGCTCTTAGATCTCAGCAAAGCTTATGGGAAATTTGGTCAACGCGAAAATCAAAGCAAAACTTCAATTATTAATCAAAGAGTTCTACGATTTAATCGTTTTCTCCATCAGTTGAAGTTAATCACAGGAAATTAACGAGGACACCTTAATCTGGTATACCGAAGAGCTGCGAGCCCTGTATGTAAACCTGCGTAATAGCAGCCTAACAAGCACTATTACGTATCTCGAAGCGATGGAGATTTACGACTGATTCTGTTATTATACATCAAAAAGTCTACCGCCAGGAAAAGAGATCTTACATGAAATTGAACTTCAAAGGTTGTGGGAATCACCGAGTTTGCGTCAGAGGACGAAAAATGGCAATATTTACAGCGATAGAAACTGTTTAGATAGTACATGAAAATTTGGAAGTTAACTTAGATCTATACTATGACACAGAAATTAGTAACTTTACAATACGACGAACTGAATCTTTGATAAACACAAACTGCGATGAAACATTGAACATACGGATGAACAGATTTAGTGGAACAACAGTATAAAAGGTAATCAATCGATTTATAGATTACAGGGATATTGGTGAATCGTTTAACAGTCATAAAGAAAAACATTTCAAAACGAATAAACCATGAATGTTTATGCCATATAATAAGTTGAATGTAGTTATAGACTTAAATCGAAAGACTATATATCTGATGATAAAACTACTGTAGATTCAATGTAATCAAAAAGAAGAAAAGTTTCACTCCAGAGCATTTATTCTTGAATCGAACGACTCTAATAACACGAGCTGCGCAATCAGCTTACATTATAAACTAGATCTCATAAACAGAGTATCTACATACTCAGAACACTAGTAACACATTTAAATACACGAACGACATGTGTTGTGACGAGACAGATTTGGTCTGTAAACAATGAGCAATAACGAAACCAGATTGTTTAAAGAAAGACGCACGTTTAAAAAATACGAGTTATGTTGATGAATCAGAGAACGAGAGAAAGCTTGAAAGAGATGATTTCGTGAGTACTACATTTCTGCTTAGTCGTTTATGCGAGTGTTTAGATACTTACAATTGGTGAATGACGTTCACATCACAATCGAGTAGGTGAAATCGGTCGTGTTGACACAAGGTTCCAGTTAAACAACGTCATGACAATCTGAACCGGATTATGACAGGTCAATAATGAGAGTTAATAACGCAAATTATAATTAAATCAACATAACGTTCAGCACAACATGTGTTTGATTTGATGTATCCATACAGAACTCAATTACATAATTAAAGATGAGATACATTGTTTCAACCATAGCTGAGATACATTAATAGATTACGCGAAGAGTAAGTACGAATCTGATGACTAACATTAAACTGTGTGAGTACATAGAGATGTAAAGAGGATCAATGACAGGAGATTAATTAGTCAAGAGATAGACGAAATAGAGATTTTAAAAAATAGGTTATGAAACAGTTTAACATACGTACAGGAAATTTGTAACGTAAGATGTTTGTCGAAACTATGGATAATGTAAAAGTTATAATTAAACTACAATAGTTATATGTTCAGACAAAATAAGAACTATGAATATAAACGATAGAATAATGTTATGAACATAATAACAAACAACGCAAGATAGAAATGTTGATAAATAGTTAAAATTTAAAATATTTAGAATTAAATCAGTTAAATAAACACAAATGATTTAACATAGTTGATTTAATAAAAAGTTAAAATACAATTAGTATTCTACAGCTGTTTATAATTAGAGAATTTATAAATTTTTGAACGAATTAATGATTATGTATACTGTTAAAACATGCGTAGAATAAGTCGATGTTGAAATTATTAAAGGGATAATTAATGAAATTAAAACTACAGATATATACATTATTTTTAAAATACATATTTAAATGTTCAAAGTATTATTTCAAAGAGAACATAGATATAGATTATAACATTACGTTACTATCGCGCTGTTAGAATGTATATGCGCGAGCACTGACCCTGCTTAAACCATAAGTGTATAATACTAGTGATTGCTTTTCTTGTTTCAGTTGCTTTCACGATGTTGATGAGAAAGGTACTCACTCTCTGGTCAACGATAGACGGCTAAATAGGGTATGTATTTTAAAAATATTAAGTGTTTTTTTAATACAATCGTAGTTCTTCCCGAGATTTATTAATTTTTATTCAAAATTCAACGACGTTATAAAATGCGTCTTAAATATTTATTTTATAAATTGCAACTTTTAATTAAAAACCTCTCTCATTTATCATTAAATACACTGCCTCTAGTCGTGTAACTTATTTAGGCAAGAAACAACTTAATTTTTACTAGAAGCTCTTTGTTGTTTTTTATACGTTTAGAACTAGAACTAGAATCCTCAATATGTTAACTTATATGTGTATAAAAACAATTCATTCAATTATTAACGCTGGTAATTACAAATATAATCATCAACATCATTAAAAATTGTCCATATGTTACCTTAACATATAGTTTTTATTCTGAATTCACTTTGAATGACAAAAACACGTATTAGTGTGCGTTGGCAATGTTAGTAGAGCGATTTTTTTTTTTCAAAAATAAATGAATTTATAGCTGCTAAAATGTTTAGTATTTAAACAAAATGTTCCGTACCTATTTTAAAAAAGGTTAGTTAGAGGTACCTTCGCGTATAAACATATTCATTATTCTGGTTGACAAAAGCATCTGTTCACAAACATGTTTATTGTTTCAGATACAGATCGACGATTCTGATTCCTAGCTATACGTCTATTAATAAGGTAGGTATTGAGTTCATTTGAGTTGGACTATAATACAGGTAGGTACTATCAATCGGGTATACAGACTGGTAATTCTGATATTACAATTATGAGGTGCTTTACATACAGTTTATGTTGATTTTTATTAATAAGGGTTTAACACCAACCTATCCCTATCTTATCCTCGGTTGAAGAGACGGGTCATTCCTAGGGCTTACCCAATGTGCAAGCAGCCGTTTCGGCTGTTGGCGCTCGGTACAGCTACATTCGACGCCCGAATGTTCCAGAAGGAACCTATCTGCACTGGGAGCTTAGCTTTAATATCATAGCCCAGGGAATTTCCTCATTATGGAAAGCTGTCATTTGACAGTAGACCTGTTCTTCAACTATTTTTCCTTCTCCATTTCATCAATTTTGATAAATTGTGTTGTTAAATCCTTCCACTTTAACACTCCTACTCTTATGTGCTTTCCTCTTTACAGAAATCTGTCTACACCACACCTCTGTGTAGCGCCCTTGGATTATGAGGGATCACTTTTCGTTGGTAAAATTCGTTATTCTTATGATTTTCAGCTCAGGAATATCTGATTCTTTAAACTTCTCACTCGCGTATAAAGATGTACCTCTCACTTGTAATATTACAGCTGATATAAGGTTTAGGACTTTAACCAAAATGTTCCTACGTATCTATTTGAATAGGTTATTTAGCAGTAATAGTGGTTTCTGTGGTACGAACATCGAAATTTAATATGGACCGTACATTAAGCAGGGTAGAGGTGTGTGGATTTTAACGTCAAACTTTTTGAAAATGTTGAGTGCTTGTCAAATGCCTTGTCAGTTGATTCAGTCGAGAGTTGGGTATTATTCGTATATACAATATAAGCCGTGTTCACATACCCGTTTAATTACCGTCATGCGTCATTACCGTATACCGCAAAAATACATACCTAAGTGTATTATAGGTCGTGGTGTGAATTAAGGCAACCCGTAGTTTAAATTTTGAAATTCTCTGCGTGAAAGGTTATTCTACCTTTATCGCCGGGGTTAAACGTCGGATTACACGTTCAACTAGGTGAATGTCAGGATGTTTAACACTTTGAAGTTCCAACTCATAGATCCGACCTTGAATCTCTTCATACCGACTATCGTGTGATGTGTGATTGGGCTTGAACGTTTTACTGCCGATATTCACAAATAGATAGACAGACCAGATAGACCAGACAGACCACCCAGATCAGACAGACCAGCCAGACCAGACAGACCAGTCAGAGACAGACCACTACAGAGTGCAGACGTGTATATTTTATAATAACTGACCACAAAGGTTCCCCACGCATGTCTTTCTTTCTCACCTCTGCTTTTCTCGTTCGCTCTCTCTCTCACTCTCTGTCTCTATCTCTCTCTCACATGTACTACAGAGTGCAGACGTATATATTTTATAATAACTGAGCATATAGACCCTCAACACCTATCTTTCTTTCTCATCTCTGGTTCTCTCTCTCTCTCTCTCTCTCTCTCTGCTCTCTCTCTCACGCAGACACACTACAGAGTGCAGACTTGTATATTTTATAATAACTGCCCACAAAAGACCCCCAATGCGTGTCTTTCTGTCTCACCACTGTTTTTCTTTTCTCTCTCTCGCACAGGCACACACGCATACATCAGTTACGTAACATCTCTAAGCTCGTATTTGGAACTGTGCTTGTAGGATAACTATTTTACGGTGATCTGAGGTGTGTGTCTACGCTAAGCTATAGATATACTGTTTATATGAGATCTATAGGTTTATAATGTAAGCGGATTGGTGGCGCAGCTGTTGAGGTCCTCGTTTGTTATTTCAGAGGTCTACGGTTCGATTAGAGTAATTCCTTAAGTAAATATGTGCGAGTGAAATAAGTGAGAAACGAGTATGCTTTTTTTTTTTTTTCTTTATTTAAGATTACATTGAATACATATACACGTAGTTTTACATACATCAAAGATCTGTAAGTTATTTTAATATAGTCTTTCGATTTATTTAAGTCTATAACGTACTATTGCAACATTCCAATTCTAATATATAGTGAAAACATATAAACATTCATGGTTTATTCTCGTTTTGAACAATGTTTTCATCTTAATATCTATTCTATTTATTGGTTAAACATTCCAACAATATAATACACCTGTAATATATCCTAAAATCCGATTGTATTTACACTAACTGGTACAATAACACTATTGTTTCACACTAAATCATTTTCGTTTTCTTATATCCGTATGGTATCGTGTCATAGTTTTCTATCCTGCGACGTTTGTTGATGTTTAATCGGAGTCTTTTAATTTCAGGTTTTGTCACGAGTTCGTGGTCCTGTGTACGCCTAATGACGTTAGTAGAAGTTAAAATTTCATGTTCTGTGTCATCCACTAAGTCAATTAAGGATTCTAAGTTAACTTTTCCTAAATTTTCATAGTTAAGGGTAATTCCTTTTACTTTAATCGTTTGCTTTATCGCCCCATCTGGTAAATAAACTTTGTAGCCGTATGTTTTCGGTCCTCCTGACGCAAACTCGGTGATATAAGACCCACAACCGTATTGAGGTTCAATTTCATCGGTAAGATCTCCTAACATATTTCCTAGCGGTAGATCCGGGTACCCTTCTTTGAAATGTAAATAACAGAATCAGTATCGTAATATAGCACCCTCTCTCCCATCGCTTCGAGATACGAGTATAATTTTAATCGTGCTTGTGTGGTTACGTAGGCTGCTATTACGCAGTTTACATTAAACAAGGGCTCAGCAGCCTCTTCCGCGTATATCCAGTTTACAATTAGGGTGTCCTCGTTAATTTCCTGTATATGATTAACTTCAACTGATGGAGAAAACATTAAATCGTAGAACTCTTTTAGAGTATTAATAATTGAAGTTTTGCTTTGATTTTCGCGTTGACCAAATTTACCCCAGAAACTATTTAACATAAGCTTTGCTAGAGATCTAAGAGCTGGATTTTTCTCAATAGAACCGGGTTCGAGCTGTACACCCTCGTTGTTAAGGAACTCTGCAATGTAAAGGGTCTGGTCTTCTTGATTTGTACAGTTAGATGGCCACCCTGAGGCCTCTTGCTTCATCTTTAAGAACATATTTATGAAACCGGAAAATAGACCGCCTGATCTATCTGTTTTATCATACTGTGTTGTGTCATATGACCAGATTTCTTGTATCTGTACTATATTGTACCCTCTTTGACGGCTTCTACGATCTCGTCTGTACACCATGTACCGTGAAGTGTTCGTTCCTGAATATCATGCAAGCATTCCTCGGTACTTAGTTCTTCTACACATGTGCGACAAAGCGGAAACATAAGTTTTGATGTATCTTCATAGGGAGCACAGGATGGTAAAGATCTTGAGGTGGCAGAATTGAACACTTAATTATACCGCTGGGGAAGGCACGCCTAGTAGTAAACTCGTCACACTCCTCCCAACGTATACCCGTGGGTGACCAGTTGGAAACTTCCCATATTTACAAACCCAGGGTACAACGAGCACACGTCGACGTATTTAATTCTTTCGCCGGGTTTTGCTACATATTTTAGTTTTGTACATCCTGTTCTACCACCATAAAATGCATCGCGTGGGTTAAGAGGGACGTATCTTATCAGGGGTGATGTTTTAAGTATAACATTTTTGGGTTTGTTTTAATTCTAGCGAAAATTTACATCCCCACATTTCAGTGACGTAATATCCTAAGTTTTAAGACGGATACTTTTGATTTAGTATTTTCATATCTCTGCTCCATGGTATCGTGTGGATTGTCAAACAGCTGTGCATCGCGCTGTGTTGTAAAGCATATAGGACAACCGTGATAGTAGCACCCGTAAAACTCAAAAACTTCGTTTGATGATTCGCACAACCGTCTACTCAAACCATACGTCACATACTCTCTCTGTTTACCCGCGTGTTGAATAGAAATACCTCTACGGTCCTCTTCCCAGACCAACCATTGTATAGCACTTATAGATTGCTTGTCTACTCCGATAACCAGCTTTGGGGATAATTCCTATTGTATCGGGTTGTAAAAATCGTCTTCGGTACACCAGATTGCAAGCTGAAGCTATCGTAATGGCTTCGACAAACGGATCAACCAAACACTCCTTCAAAACAATCTTCTAAAGTACATGCAAGCATGTTTTAAGATGTCTACGTCGGACCTGCAATATTCTATTAACTCTTCCGACATTTTAAATATATAACCCTGTGATTGCGTTTCTTCATACCATTTTATAAAATGAGAAAACCTAAAGGCACTAGCAGTTTTTTAATGGACTAGTGGTCGACGCTTATAGATATACTGTTTTTACGATCATGGTTTATCTGTAACGGTCCGATGACGTAGTTAGTCTGTAGTACTCCATAGTCTACCCACCCTGTCTTCCTTCTCACTTTTTTTCCTCTCTCTCTTCTTATCTCTCACCAGTACTACAGAGTGCAGACATATATTTTATAATAACTGACCATATAACCCCATTATTTTTTCTATCTCGCACAACATACGATGCAGAGTTAATATTTTAGTAATCTCCACTAGACCCCTCAACATGTGTTTTTTCATACTTTTCCTATTCAAATATATGTAATTGTATAAACTGCATAAAGAGCCCCATTTTGTTTTGTAGGAGTGTTGGGTGTAGCATTTAATATATTTTAGATCAAAGGTTTAACTGTAAGTGGCGTAGGTTAAGTCCTCGTTAGTTACTCCAAGTCTACCACCCTTCTTCCTTTTCACTCTGCTTTTCTCGTTGCTCTCTCTTCTGTTCTATTCTCTCACTTACTACAAGTGAGCTATATTTTATATACTGACCTGACCCTCAAACTATCTTTTTTCTCATTTGCACCACACTACAAGTGCAGACAATTTTATGTAACTTCACAAGACCCTAAAGTGTTTTTTCACTATGTTTTCTCGCTTCTCAAATATGAATGAGATTGTATATTGTTAAAACGTCATAAAGAGCCCACTTGTCTGTTTGTAGGATATCGAGGGTGCGTTACGCTTTATAGATATACTTTTTACATCAATAGGTTTACTGTAACCGGTCCGATGCTAGCGGTTAGGTCCCCTTTGTTTTCAAGGTCTCGTTCGGATCTCACAGATCCTTTTTATAACATAAGTTTCTACTATCTTTCCCTTTAATGTAACCCCACATGGGATGTACGTTGCACCAACTTAAGTGCCCCATACCTTTCATAGCAAAAAAACAACCTTGTTGAGTCTCAAATTGATGGTGGGGCGACTAGAAGAAGAGTGAGAGGATGCAGCGTTGAAATAAGGGGAAAAAGTTGTACAAAAAGAAAATGTAAAAATTAACCGGTACTACGTTTAAAAAAAAGATAACATTTTTTTTTTTAATTTAGCATATAAATTCATTATTTTTTAAATTTATCGCCATAAAAACGAAACAATATTTTTGCTTAAGTAATCTTAATAAAACATACTGTCGGAAATTGCTTTATATTTGGAATATTAATAAGCGTATTTGAGACCCCATTATCATTAAGTTACAATAGTTTAGTTTATATATTCTAAAAATTAGAGTTTATTAAATTAGTTGTATATAATAAGTAACATAATTATAAATAACAACCTAATA
This sequence comes from Vesta saturnalis, assembly GCA_036346205.1. Classification (NCBI taxonomy): domain Eukaryota; kingdom Metazoa; phylum Arthropoda; class Insecta; order Coleoptera; family Lampyridae; genus Vesta; species Vesta saturnalis. Next base: position 1,287,501 of record JARFJB010001969.1, read on the forward strand.
ACATAAGTTAATATTAAGACGCATTATTTCTCAATTTAAATAAAAAAATAAACTGGAAAATAGAATTAAAAATATATTAATAAACTTAGGTTTGTGTCAGAATTATTTGTATCATCGGAAGAAATTGCAAGACAATATTCGTAAACTGTACCTACGTTGAAGCAAAGGTTGATAAATTTAGTAAAGATTTAACTTACATCATATTTAAAATATATATTTTATTAATTTAATGTTAATCAATAAATGCAAAAAAAATAAATTTTGATCAAATGATTATAAAAGAATCACTTAATATTTTTATAATCAACATTGAATTTAATATTTGATTTCAATACTTTATTTGGTATTTTTTTTTTTTTTTTTTTTTTTTTTTTTTTTTTTTTTTTTTTTTTTTTTTTTTTTTTTTTTTTTTTTTTTTTTTTTTTTTTTTTTTTTTTTTTTTTTTTTTTTTTTTTTTTTTTTTTTTTTTTTTTTTTTTTTTTTTTTTTTTTTTTTTTTTTTTTTTTTTTTTTTTTTTTTTTTTTTTTTTTTTTTTTTTTTTTTTTTTTTTTTTTTTTTTTTTTTTTTTTTTTTTTTTTTTTTTTTTTTTTTTTTTTCCAGTTTACAATAGGGTGTCCTCGTTAATTTCCTGTATATGATTAACTTCAACTGATGGAGAAAACATTAAATCGTAGAACTCTTTTAGAGTATTAATAATTGAAGTTTTGCTTTGATTTTCGCGTTGACCAAATTTCCCAGAAACTATTTAACATAAGCTTTGCTGAGATCTAAGAGCTGGATTTTTCTCAATAGAACCGGGTTCGAGCTGTACACCCTCGTTGTTAAGGAACTCTGCAATGTAAAGGGTCTGGTCTTCTTGATTTGTACAGTTAGATGGCCACCCTGAGGCCTCTTGCTTCATCTTTAAGAACATATTTATGAAACCGGAAAATAGACCGCCTGATCTATCTGTTTTATCATGACTGTGTTGTGTCATATGACCAGATTTCTTGTATCTGTACTATATTGTACCCTCTTTTGACGGCTTCTACGATCTCGTCTGTACACCATGTACCGTGAAGTGTTCGTTCCTGAATATCATGCAAGCATTCCTCGGTACTTAGTTCTTCTACACATGTGCGACAAAGCGGAAACATAAGTTTTGATGTATCTTCATAGGGAGCACAGGATGGTAAAGATCTTGAGGTGGCAGAATTGAACACTTAATTATACCGCTGGGGAAGGCACGCCTAGTAGTAAACTCGTCACACTCCTCCCAACGTATACCCGTGGGTGACCAGTTGGAAACTTCCCATATTTACAAACCCAGGGTACAACGAGCACACGTCGACGTATTTAATTCTTTCGCCGGGTTTTGCTACATATTTTAGTTTTGTACACCGTTCTACCACCATAAAATGCATCGCGTGGGTTAAGAGGGACGTATCTTATCAGGGGTGATGTTTTAAGTATAACATTTTTGGGTTTGTTTTAATTCTAGCGAAAATTTACATCCCCACATTTCAGTGACGTAATATCCTAAGTTTTAAGACGGATACTTTTGATTTAGTATTTTCATATCTCTGCTCCATGGTATCGTGTGGATTGTCAAACAGCTGTGCATCGCGTTAGTTGTAAGCATAAGGACAACCGTGATATAGCACCCGACTAAAACTTCGTTTGATGATTCAATAACCTCGTCGCATACCTCTGTTTACCCGCGTGTTGATATAGAAATACCGTCTAACTGTCCATCTTCCCATGTTACCGCATGTGATAAGCACTTAGCTTGTCTACTCCGATAACCAGCTTTGGATAATTCTTATCGGGTTGAAATCGTCTTCGGTAACCAGATTGAGGCTGAAATCGTAATGGACAACCAGGATCAACACATCCTTCAAAACATCTTCAACATCAACATGTTAAGATGTCTCGTGGACGCAAATTTTCCGAATTTAAATATTACCCTGTGATTGCGTTTCTTCAACCATTTTAAAATTCAACTTTTCGGGTTTCATGTTGAGTAGTAATCAATTGTTGGGTTTCGGTTTGCGTAGTAATAATGAAATAACCTTCATACTCGGAGTTTCAAACGCCTTGTAGAGGGAAGACTTTTTGATACGTCGTAAGACTATCAACTTTAGGTTATCAATCATAGAGTAGTTAAACCTTCATAATTTCGGTTTAAGATGTGTCTTGATTTTGACCTTGTAATCCGGTTTAAATTGGCTTTGGTAAGATAACTTGATCAACAGCCATTGTGGTATTCACACCTTTTGACATTTAACTCCAGAAGAATTTTTTGATACAGTATTCACCTTGTAATATTTGTTCTCTAACACCACATCGGGGCATATAACTAGAGATGATGGTAGTGTGTAGCACGTAGGGCACTTGCTGAAATAACAAAGATTCGCCTCGTGAAGTTTTACTGCCGGTTTTTCGGAGATTTTTCTTGACGAGTTTCTAAATCATAAAACAAAAATAAAACGTCGTCATTCTCTTTATACGGGGTTGCTTGTCTAATAAAACAAAAATGGTTTTCCGGTTTATGATCGTTGCATTGTTTACAAAACACCTCTCCACAAAATGAGGTGTTTTCGTGTTAATATTAAATGTTTTTAAACAAACGCTGCATTTGTGTACTGTTGAACATATAGACACACCGTTTTTCTTCTTTATGGTTCAAAAGACATATGGACGAACAAAGCTTCTACCGCAGTCGTGGCAATAAACTTCTTCACTTTTTCACAAACTGGAGCTCTTCTACAGCAGGGCATGTAGCTCACCTAGCTATTAAAGTATTGTACGGGATATGACACTTTTCACAATAATAGCTGCAGCAAATCTGATGTTAAAGATTTTATAACGTTAAAATGTCCTTGGTTGTACAGTAATCTTATTTTCTTTTCCCGGGTCGACACCTTCGAATAACATTTCTCGTCAGTGCCGTGTTGGTATACTGTAATGTTGTACCCGGTAAGGTATTGTTAAACTGTCTAAGTTCGTATCTACACTTCCGGTGTAACCTTAGCGACTTCTATTAAGTTTAGCGCAAATAGTTTTGTTGCGATCTTCTTTTTTAATGTCATTATATCTCGGGTCTTTATCTGCAAGGGCTCTCACTAATGCTCGCGTCATAAGTTATCTTCATTGCGTATAGTAATTATTCCACGTCGATGGTTGATTCTTCATTGTAAGTTATACACTCGCTGTCGTTCCCTGTTGGTGTGTGATATACACGTTACTCTCATATGGATGTGCCGATGCTCGCTCAGTTTACTCTGCAGTAGTGATTCCAAAATACACCGCCAAATGTCACTTCGGATGCTTTAGAAAATCAACCACCCCAGTTTAAATTTTGAAATTTTCTGCGTGAAAGGTTTCCACTTATCGTCGGGTTACCTGACTAATGTAATGTAATACTTGATTCTCCTGTTACAACAATCATAACACATTTAGCTTTCCAGTACTGTTCTTTCAGTTTACACAATTTCTCGTCTCTGTGTTGATGCGAAACTTTATGTTCATATAACGCTCACTGACAATTTCAAATTACCATGTGCACATCGCGTTGAGACCTGATTGTAGTAGCACTAAACTGTCACTTAGTCACCTGATGCTATTCTTCATATCACTGATAGTTCTCTCTATTCACTATTACAGATGTCTGAATGGATTATGTAAATCATCTGAGGTATGCTCGTAAGCTAGATATACTGATTATACGATCTCTACGTTTACACCGTAACGGTCTTAACGCGTTTAGATCCTGTTAGTTACTTCAAGGTCTACCACCTCTTCCTTTCTCACCTCTGCTTTTCTCTTCGCTTTCTCTGTCTCTTCTCTCTCACACATGTACTAGAGTGCAGACTATATTTTATAATAACTGACCATATAGACCCTCAACACCTATCTTTTTTTCATCTCTGCACACACACTACAGAGTGCAGACGTATATATATTTTACAGTAACTCTCCACATAGACCCCCTCAACATGTGTTTCTTTCTCACTACTGCTTTTCTCGCTCTCTCTCACACACTATAGAATGCAAATTTGTATATTGTATAAAACTGTCCATAAAGAGCCCACCATATGTCTGTGTTTGTAGGAGTGATCTGAGGGTGCGGGTGTACGCTATATATAGATATACTGTTTTATACGATCAATAGGTTTATACTGTAACCGGTCCGATGGCGTAGCGGTTAAGGTCCTCGTTAGTTACTCCATAGGTCTACCCACCCTGTCTTCCTTTCTCACCTCTGCTTTTCTCGTTCGCTCTCTCTCTCTCTGTCTCTATCTCTCTCACACATGTACTACAGAGTGCAGACATATATTTTATAATAACTGACCATATAGACCCTCAACACCTATCTTTTCTTTCTCATCTCTGCACACACACACTACAGAGTGCAGACGTATATATTTTATAGTAACTCTCCACATAGACCCCCTCAACATGTGTTTCTTTCTCACTACTGCTTTTCTCGCTCTCTCTCACACACTATAGAATGCAGATTTGTATATTGTATAAAACTGTCCATAAAGAGCCCACCATATGTCTGTGTTTGTAGGAGTGATCTGAGGGTGCGGGTGTACGCTATATATAGATATACTGTTTTATACGATCAATAGGTTTATACTGTAACCGGTCCGATGGCGTAGCGGTTAAGGTCCCCGTTTGTTGTTCAGAGGTCTACGGTTCGGATCTCACAGACTTACTTACTTTTTTATAACATAAGTTTCTCACTATACATTTCCCTTGCTATAATGTAACCCCACATGGGGACTTGGTTCAGACAGTTGCGCACGCAACTGTCTCAATCCCATACCTATCATAGCAAACAAAACAACCTTCGGTTGACGCTCGTGCAAATTGATGGTGGGGGCGACTAGAAGAAAGAGTGAGAGAGGCATAGCTTGCCAGGCGTTGAAATACGAGGCGCGAACAAAAAGTTGTACAAAAAAATAGAAAAATGTTAGAAAAAATCTAACACCGGTACTGATCGCGGTTTAAAACAAGAACATGATTAAATCACTTTTTTTTTTCTTTTTGTATGTATTCGTAGGCCATAACTACAATTACAAGTATATATTTTTTTAATATTTTATACGCACATAAGAAACTGAAAAATCAATATATTTTACAGACCTTATAGTAAATGCCTTTAATAAATACGCCAGTGACCTGTCCTGGCAAGATTGCTGTCTGATATTCTGGGACATACTATAACATAAAGCTGCTGCATTGTGAGGGACCCCCCAATTTATCGCTGATTACGAGTTACAATAACGTTTGTAGTTTATAATATTTCATCACATAAGATTTGAGTATGTTTTATTTGCAAAATTATGTATGTAATAATAATAATGTAACTACTGCAGTAGCTTATGTCTAACATAAACATACAAACCCTAAATACAACACACTATACACAGGTTTAAGTATATGAGAAGGCACGCCACGTTTATTTTCTCCAAACGTTATAAAATTATAAAACAAACTGTAAACTGGAAAAATAAGGAAATTAAGTAGAATATCAGTCTTAAGTAAATGCTTAGTAGTTGTAGTTCAGAATTAATTTGGTTATTCATCGGCAAGAAAATTTGCTCCATAGCATGCCAATTCGAGATTTCCGGCGTAAAACTTGTTACTCCTACCACGTTGGAAGCAAAAGGTTATTTAGGAATAAAATATTATGTGTAAACAGATTTAAACATCTACCAGTTCCTAATAATTATAAAATATAATATACTTTAATTATAAATGATATAGATGGATATAAATATTCCCAAAAGCATAATAAATTATGCAGAAAAATAAATTAAAACTATTTTAGATCAAAAGTGATTGATAAAAAAGTAATCACATTATATGCAACTGTTTTATAATTCAGTATCGATTTGAATGATTAAGAGTATTTGAATATTCATATACATATTGCTCTTTTCGATATCACATTGGTAATGATTTTGAAGCCGGGTGATAAATGAGGTTAGCCTTTTTAATTATTATTACCTTTTCATTATTTTTATTTTGAAATATTTTCCAAGTAATAAAGTTTGTGTATTCACAGTAACCTTTGATGTTTAACGATGTTTACTTATTCATAAAACACGAACGGTACTGTAATGTATTTAATGCATAATACATAAACAAAAACGATTTAAAGTATATTTTTGAATTTTGAATATTTTTACTAAAATAAATGTCATGAATCTAATTACTTGAATAAATTAAGCTAAGCTCAGGATATACGTGACATTAATAAGAGGCACTCTTAATCTGAAATAACTATTAATTGTGTTATCAATTAGAAGATCAAAGCTTAAATTAGCAACTTAAACTGTAATGTTATTTGGCAAGTGACATATATGAAAAATGGGGAGTACACATTAGCAATCATGCTCTATCCGACATAAAATATTTTCAGTGATGCAATGTTGCCCCGTCTACTAAAAATTAAAAGCAACTTTGATAATTCAAACGGAATACCGTGCATATTATTCATTTTTTTAATGCCCAGAATAAATCTAAATACATCTTATGTGTGAAGTCCTATACCAATCGTCAACGATTTATGAAATAGTTGACAGACCATTCGACACTTTGACAGGCTGTAAAACCTAAACCTTAAGAGATCAAGAAAAACTGTTTCCACATTCCTATCTTAGTTTTTAATAAGCTATGGATTGATAAACACTTAACCTTCGGAATTTATTGAAAAATTGTTTAAAATATTACGAAACTATGTACTATGTACTATGTACTAAATTAAATGTTCAAAATATTTGCTTTATACTTATTGGCAAAAGGCTAGGTAGTAGTAAAAAATAACCATTTCTTCGGTAAAAAGATCAGAGTCAATTTGTATACGTTGCATTAAATCGTCAAGGTTCTCTGGTTTTGTAGCGTATACTTTATTTCTTAGAGTAATCGAGTGGCGAGGGCTCGACAGACCTCGCTGGACTCTCTATAGAAAGCCTTCTGCCTACGCATCTGTTAGGAAAAGTTGTGTTCAAATATTCGCGCACTATACGAACATAGTGGGGAGGAACTCCATCCTGCTGAAATCATGTACTTTGATAGTTTGGGCCAAACAAACGTTGAATTTCAGAAACGATTAAATTTTGAAGTATATCCATATATCTGTCAGCTGTTTCACTTTTGTGAAAAATGGTCCTACAGTGCCAGTTCCGTACAACCCTGCCCAAATATTAATTTTCTGAAGGTGATGGGAATGGGCTTCTCTCATCCAATACGGATTTTGTTCTGACCAGTACTTATAATTATGACGATTCACATTCCCGTTTAGCATAAATGTCCCGCAGGGAACTATGGGGATTCTAAATAAATGTGAGTAATGTGTTCAAGCATCTTTCACCACTTCTTGTTGTTTTGGGTTTTCCCGATCTGAACCTCTCTTGCAGTCTCCCTTTTCCTCCAATCTTCTAAATGTTTTCTGTACCGTTGATTTTGCAATTGAGGGACATTTGGAAAACCGTTATTGAATTAATCCGACACCTCTTTATAGAACCTTACACGATCTCCTTAACCACGCATCGTAAACAGTACTGAGAAGCAAAACGGGTGAGATTGACAATATCTAATTGTACTGTGAAGACGCGTGTCCACGGTTTTCATTTCTAATGTTACAAAGGCGTATTTCACCTATTGCATTTATTTTTAACAATTTTTCAGTAAATTCCTTGTTAGAAGATTAGATATCTTTGTATTTGTCAATCGATAGCTCATAAAGACTACGATAGGAATGTGCAAACCGTTTGTCTTGATCTCTTAAAGTTTAGATTTTATAGCCTGTTAACGTGTCTAAATGGTCTGTCAATTATTTCGTAAATGGTAGGTATAGGACTTATGCATAAGATGTGTTTAGATTTATTTAGGGCATTAAAAAATTGAATTTATTAAAATGGAACAACTTCGTGTAGTTTTTTATGTGATCTTAAACAGATTCCTTGCCAGAATTTGTTCTATTTAAAGTGTATTGATTCTAAACTTAACTTTGTTAAATGACAATATCGTTAAATAATTTAATAAACACGCACCAGTCAAAACATCACGTATATCGAAACCGAAAGCGCTCGGCTCATTGATAGCATTAAAGTTTTGATGTCTTTAAAGGACAAAGTTCTAATGAAGTTCAAGGAATCGGGTAAATTAAATCATAATCTATTCGTAATGAAAAAAAAAATCATATCTTTAGATTATAATTGGTAATAATACTGACAAATATACAAATGTTTGGAAAGGCCTCAAAGAATTAAATATTTACAATAAGTCAAACAAAAACAGTATACCTTCTTTGTTTGACGCTAACAAGGTTAATAATTATTTTGTTGACTCCTTGCCTAATTTGAAGCTAGCGTCTCGTGAAATGTTGGATTTCTATTTAGATAATGCTAAATCCAATGTTACTGAGAAGTTTGAATTTCGTGCTGCAGCTCTGGAGACGGTAACGGACATTGAATTTTCTATTAAGACACGGTCGGTTAGTCCTGATAATATTAGCTTAGTTATGCTTAAATACTGTTCAACATATTTAATGCTGTATATTTCTCATATTGTTAATTACTGGTTACTCGAAACTGTTTTTCCTTCGTGTTGGAAAGAAGCTGTGGTGCATCCCTTACCTAAGGTCACTCCTGCTACAGATTGTAAAGATTTAAGACCAGTAAGTATTCTGCCTGTTCTCTCTAAAATTTTGGAGCAAATAATTAGCTTATAAATTAAGGATCATTTAAACAAATTCTATATTTTATCTTCTACTCAATCTGGTTATCGAACTGGTTATAATTGTGTTACTGCTCTTTCCAAAATTATTGCTATGATATTACTTGACTATTCTAAAGCGTTTGACACTGTTCATCCTGATGTAATGTTGGCTATTCTCTCTGATACAGGTTTTTCTAGTGACTCATGTCAACTAATAATAAATTACTTAAAACGCAGAATGCAATGCATTCGCTTGGTTGGACGTTACTCTAGCATACGAGAACTTGAGACTGGTATGCCGCAAGGTTCCATTCTGGGTCCCTTATTATTTTTTGCAAATTCCTATGCAGATGACACCCAATTGTATTTTTCTTTTCCGTTAGATAAAATTGACCAAGCTACATTGGAAATCAGTAACGACCTAAATAATCTTTTTAACTTCTTCAAGCGGCATATGTTAACGATAAATCCGTATAAGTCGGCGGTTTTAATCTTTGGGACGAAAAAACATTTAGTAGCCGCGCAAACCCTTAAAATCAAAATTAATAACTCTCTTTTGCCAATTAAAGGTAAGACTAAGAACTTGGGTTTAATTATAGATGTGGATATTATGTTTAGACCCCATGTTAACAAATTAACGCAAAAAGCTAGCGTGTGGTAGCATCAAACAACTATACACAATGAAATATCTTTTGAGAAAGAAAACTAAAACCATGTTGTGTACATTAGTGCTTTCCTCATTTAATTACTGTGACGTTGTTTATGGACCCTGTCTCGACAGGGAATACTCGAAAAAATTCAGAGACTCCAAATTTTTTTCATAACATCATTTATACTAAAACTCCTGCATGTCTGTATAATAAACTTAAATATAGAACAGATGTTCATAACATAAATATAAGGCGCAAGGGTTACGTTACAATTAACTGAGATAATTGAGCGTTTCTAAAGTTTTGAGACACACACACACACACACACACACACACACACACACACACACACTATATATATATATATATATATATATATATATATATATATATATATATATATATATATATATATATATATACATACATACGCAAGGTGAGGCACCGAAAACGAAACAGATCGAATATCTTGAAGACAATTTTTTTTTGGAGAAAATACAAAAACAGGTCGATTTTCATTTCGATGGAGACATTTTTCGAGTATGTCCTCCACTGTCCTACATCCCCCCCTCCTCTTTCACTATCACCGATAAAATTTAAATAGGGAAAGTACTAAGTGTGACACATCATTGCAAACGTAATTTGATAAGGAATTTGGGTATATGACAGATCATTATGTAACTTTTAATTTTACCGTCATCTTGCGGAAACAAAAAGTGTTCCATATTTCAAATAACTATCCTGCATTTCAAAGTCAAATCCATCAATTTAATGCACAATTCATAATACAAATGAAAAAATTAGTAAAGTGTGCAATATAGCAACATAAAAATTATGTATTATAACGCTAACTTCAATAATTAAAATCTAAGTTAGTTCACCGTAGATGCTGAAAGTGTTCTCAATTAACTGCCATACATGAATATAAATTACATTAGAAACGTTGTCTAACGTTTTGGAGTATTTCTGGAGTTATTTGGGGACATTCGGTAGTAATACGTTCACGTAATTCTTCTAATGGACCTGGCTGGGCGACGTATATTTTACTTGTCAAAGATCCCCATAAAAAATAATCTGAGTGAGAAACATCAGGAGATCGTGGGGGCCATTCAGTAAATATTCTTCGTCCAATCCAATGTCTAGGAAATCTTTCATTTAAGTACTGACGAACCGTTACAGCAAAATTTGTGGGGGACCCGTCCTGTTGAAATATTACGTGATCTTCAAGGTATCGGTTATTGTTTTCTATTATGTATGTTAACGCTGAATCAACGGTGTCTCTGAGTAATTCGAAGTACATACTCCCCGTTTTACCTAGTAAAAAAAGAGACCAACCATACGCTCACCAAATATTCCAGCCCAAACGTTTAACTTTGCTGGGTATTGAGTATGTACTTCATGAAATACTCTTGGATTGGAATCTGACAGTTATACCGATCGACAGTCCTGTTGAGATAAAAATGCATTCATCCGAAAAACAAATGTTAAAAAGGAAATTTGGATCTTATATAGCACGCTCACTCATGATTTCGCAAAATTGTAAGGGGCGATCAATATTGTATTCGTTAAGTTCCTGAACCATATGAATTTTATAGGGATGGAATTTGTTGCCTTACAAAATTCGCCCGGCGGCACGTTGACTTACTCCAGATAATTATGCAAGCTTTCTTGTACTAAGAGTAGGATCCGTAACAACTTGTCCTAAAACGTCTATCTCTACCGCTTCAGGTCTTACTGGGTTTTCAGTGTGACATTTTTTATTTTTTTCTGTTTGTCGAAATTCGAAAACGTACTTACAATTAACGTGTTTGTGTCGCTCGTTGAAAATTGAACAGGCAGTAGTAATACTTTGATTATTTTTTTAAATAATCTTTAACAATTCCTACTCTTTCCTGAATAGAATAAACCATTTTTATGTTTCACTCGTTAATAGATTTGGAGTACTAATGACAATAAACTGAAAACAGATGTTAATGCGTTGTTATGGAAACGAAAACTATTTTTATTTATGGAGCGATGTCGGACAGTTGGGGATATGATCGAAAGATGTCTCATTGAAATAAAAATCAACCTGTTTTTGCATTTTCTCCAAAAAAAAAAATTGTTTTCAAGATACTCAGTGTTTCCTTTTCGGTTCCTTACCCTGTGTATACATATTATTTTAAGTTTGTCGTGTTTTCGTGGTTCCAAATGTGCCCGTTTTTTGAGTGGCTGCAGAGAGTATTCAGATATAAACATTCATTAAATTAGGGAGAAGTTGTGCATTTTTATGTTGAATAATAATCTGAAATAAAATTGGAGATATCATCTTTTATTTTTGATTTATTTAAAAAAATTGAAAATTTTGATTTTCGTTTTTATTTTTATAAACAAAACTATTAAAGCTAGACGTTCTTAACTACAATATTGCAAAGGAACTTTTCCACTTGGAATCTAAACCTGTCATCGTACTATGGCACCGTAAGCGAAAAAGTGGTTCGTTTAATAAACCTAGACAGAATTATGGCGGTAGGCCCAATGAACATGAACTGGAAATCTTACAAGCGGTAAACATTCACATGATTTTTATGTTACCCAAAGTTAGGATATCTTTTGAAGAAAGGGTCAGATTATGTATTGAGCAAGATGGTTATCATGTTAAACCTTTGTTGTAATTTTAATTTTAAGATTATTTTATTCAACATTTGCCATATCTTTTTCTATCTAGGTTAATTTTTACTACAAATTGCAAGTGGATAAAAATACAGCTTAAATTCTAAAAATGTGTAAATTACTTCGAAATCAGAAGAAATAGGTATAGGAAACCCTGGTACAGTTTGAAAGGTAGTTAATAGTGTTGCAAAGTAAACTGATAAAATACAGGGTGGTCCATTTAAGACAAGAACGATATTATACTTTTAAAATACCAGAAATTAAATGGGATTTTTTGAACACCCTGTACACAATTTGATAATAGCAAGTTACTTAATGACTGAAACGTATCGTCTAATATGGGCCAAAAAAATTTTTTTTAAATAATTTTATTTTGAAGGTATTAAATTTTTACTAAACCTTCACAATTTTAGTAAAACTGAAACAAATTGAAACACCCTGTATGTAGGTATAGGGAACCCTTATAAAAGTTTGGTTTATTTTTTACGTACAATCGGAAAATGGGACTTAATATAGGGTGATCCATTTAAAAAAACAAGTTTAATATGCCACATATTTTAAAATAATTATCGTTTAGGCATAATGGACCGTCGTGTCAGCGGTGACACCTACAATATATATATATATATATATATATATATATATATATATATATATATATATATATATATATATATATATATCATAAAGTACCTTACGCCTACATTGACTTTAGTAACTATAAATGTGTTCTTGCATGACATAACTACGTTATATTCAAAATTTCAATGTATAAGGTAAAAGAGTGATTACAGTCTTAGTAAGAGGAATTTTGTATTTTGTTTAATAAAAATGATGACATATGTTACTTACAGATGAATCGGCGTAGCTATACATAAACGATTTTGTCGATTCCATATCAGAAAGGTGTGTGGCCTACCGTTACTAGTTCTAATCAGGTATTTTGCTGACATTACAGTTACAATTTTGTGTTTTTCGAATTTCCTGTTCGATGCTCTTTTTCTATTTGTTAAAATTAACAATATCATGCCTCAGATTAAAAACTGTGCCGTAATGCGCTACAAAAATGATTATTAACTTACTAATTTGCTACTGATCTTCTATATACTTTCATATCCTAAACCTATGTAAATATTCATATTCGTTGTTCATTTTAACTAATAACTAAATATTTGGATTTGTTTACTGTTATAGTATCAGCTTTTAAGTACATAAGGATTAGTATTGAGGGTAATCAAAGATTTTGTTCACTTTGTGCATTTTTGGAGGCTTTTCCTTAATGGGAGTAAAATATAAGTTGGCCACTGACTACTAATTCTTTGTCCTTTTGGTTACACTTTTATTTGACAATACATAAAACTATTTAGTTAAAGGAACATTGGGTTTTACTCAATTATTGTTTGTTTAACTGCTTACCCATCTAAAACTATGCGGCGCATTGGGAATCCATTAGTTGAGTTGATCGGCCTATTTCCACTGTTTTTGCTGACACCTTTACTGCTGAGCCACTGAGTAACTCAATATATATTTTTAGATCTATATATAATATATATATATATATATATATATATATATATATATATATATATTATATATATTATGTATTTGTTGTGTGTGTGTGTGTGTGTGTGTGTGCGTGCGTGCGTGCGTGCGTGCGCGCGTCTGTGTGAGTTGTATTCTCATTCTAGGAATTATGATCTTCATTATGAGGTTTGGTTTTTTGGTTAGTATTTCCTTGAGCGTTCACTCGTCGATTTGAAGATAGTGGGTGTCTTGTATTTGCTGTCTACCCTTCTTATGTTGTACGAAGTGCCTGGTATATATGCTCTTACCAAATTTAGATAGATGACTTAGGAATTCATTCAGATTACGCTTGCCGAGTTGACAACCTGCGAATATATCGTGTACGTATCTAAGCCACATCGTTTGATTTTCCGTGAATTCGGAATTCGCTTGGTTTTCGACGTCCTCCATGTGTATGCTCACAATGGGTGATAGTTGGGAACCTATCGCCATCCCAAACTGTTGGTGGTAGTATTTGTGTTCTACTAGAAGTAGGTATGTTTTTTTAATGCGGAGTTTCACAAGTTTCGTTATTGTGTTTACAGAAGGTTGCATGCGTTCGTATAACGTTTCATCGTTTTTGGGCATATCCCATATGATAGTTAGTGCCTTGTGGGTGGGCACATTTGTGAATAGGCTCACAATGGCGAAGCTTAACGGTATTTCTTCGTGGTTGAGTTGGAAGTTTCAAATACTTTCCTCGAAGAGTTGTGTGTCCTTGACCATATATTAGGGTGTTCCCGATAAGGGTGTACGATGCTTAGGAGATGAGTGTGCTAATGGATAATGTGAAGAATTTCGCGGGTTCACGCTAGGTATCAGAGTAATTCCTTCCTAGTGGATCTTTGCATGCAGTACAGATGTGGAAGTTGGCTGTAGTGTGGGATGAGTTTAGTTCTCTGGTAAAAAGGAGAACTCCCCTTATGCTTTGCCAGCATCTGGTGTATTCGTCTGCCGATTGATAGTGTGGATTTGTTGGCTATCTACATACTACACGGTCACACTAGCCACGTATACAGTGCACTACTGCTTTAGTGATCCCTAAAGTTCATCTGTACCAGACGCAATCTCTTTATTATATCAGTAGAGTATTTCAGGTATGTTCTAGAATAATTGTGAACGCATTACAGTATGTATAGGTTACCTAGCTTACTCTTATTTCTGAATTACTCTTGTATCTGTATATATGCAAGGTCACTCCTAATTAGATGCCAGCCTTCAAGGAGGTGTTAGTATGGCCCACTTTGTAGTAATTCCTTATTTATATTCTGTTTCTGTTTAAACAATAATTTTAGTCCAGTTTTCAATAGTAGAATATGTATTTCACTTAAAAAATGCAAAATTATGAGGCATATGCTTATAACAATTGTAGAGGTTTAAAATCAGAATGTGAAAAAAACCAAGATCGTTTCCAAATTTTCTATTGCTTATAACTTTTAGACTATTCTCTACATGTAGTGCCGTCTAAAAAACTAGCTCAATGTTTTATTTTTCCGATAAAACCATTTTTGTCAAAATTCGTTCGATAGTTCCACCAGAAAAAGCATTTCAACCCCGCTACTTCTCGAAAATTATAAATGGAGAATAATAAATCATTGAAGCTTTGATTCAATACAACTAAGAATTTTATTCAATAATTGTATATTTTGTGTTCAAAATGGCCATCACCGTTTCTTATACAAGCTCGAGCTCTCTTTTTTACGTCTTGACAGGTAATTTTTCGTCACAAATCATTCTTCATTCTTTCCACTCGTTCTTGTTCCCTTTCCATTAATTGCTCACGAGTATGAATTTCTGTCGCATAAACCAATTCCATTAGTCTTCTCCATATTTGAAAAGCTAAAGGTGTTAAATCCGGGTTTCTAGCCGCCCATGCAATTGGTTCCTGCCTACTAAATCCACCGGTATGGAAACAATTCTTCAACAACCTACGATCATTTATACAATAATTTGCTGTACAACCGTCGTGTTGGAAAATCATACCTCATCTATCAATGACTTATTACGGTCATCCAAACACCGACACTAAATTTCCTTTGAAATGTGGATTCACGTCAGACCATGAATACAAAAGCTAGTGATACATTTTCTGTCGAATATGGTTTCGTTTATCCATAAAATTCTAGATAAAAATCTAGCATCTTCTCTGTCAGCATTAAAGATAAAATGACAAAATTGAGTATAATGATATGGGTGTAAGCCATCGTTTTTCTACACAGACCAAACTTTTTTTGGCAAGTCCCAAGTTCACTGGCAGCTTTGAGGATACTCATTGTGTGAGTATATTCTACCGTTTGTAATATTTCTTCATCTAGGTCTGGATTCCCAGGTGCATCTGCGTTTCTATTTTTTTTAATAGTACCTATTTCCGCAATTCTGAGATAGGTTGAAGAAAATACTGTCACAGAGGAGTTCGTTTGTTGGGAAATCTCCGTACGTATTCTATTTGTTACTGTATCCATATACAAAAAAAATATCAGCATTCGTAAATGTAGCCATCTCAAATACAAAACAAATGATAAATAATGAACAAATAAATGATAAAAAACGAACAATAACAAAAACAATAATGAAAAGGAGAGAACAATAACGGAGAAAAATTAGCTATTGAAATTCAAAAATTACGACAGTTATAAACAAATCAGTTTTTTTTGTCTAGAAATTGCCAAACCAAAGTTCTTGATTTCAAAACTGAATTTGGAAATTTTCGTCACCCATGGAAAATTCTAATGAAAATTGCCTGTCAAGGAATAAGAAAGAGAGCTCGAGCTTGCATAAGGTGGTGGTGATTTTGAACTCAAAATGAAAAATCATTGAATACAAATCTTAGTCCTTTCGAAACAATACTTGATTTATTATTCTCAATTTAGAATTTTCGAGAGGTAGCGCGATTGAAAAGATTTTACTATCTTCTGATTTTAGATTTCCAAGATCTTCTTCTTATCCTCATACTTTTGCATTTTTTAAGTGAAATACATATTCTACTTTTGGAAACTGGACCAAAATTACGGTTTTAAAGGGCTAATTCCTACAGAATCGTCTGAAACTGAACGAAAATAGGGACTTACTACAAAATCATAAAATCTCAAATATCTCGAAAATCATTGATTTTTGGATATTAACAGGTATGGCTCAATCGATCACAAATGAGCCATACTAACAACTCTTTGAAGGTTGGTATCTCATCTGGGATCACCTTGTATATAAATACAGTACATATTTAAGAAATAATTTTTTTGCAGTCATATGAATAAAAACAATAAAATCAAATTTTATTAATATGTAAATTCCGAATAATCACACAAAAAAAAAGTTAAGTTTAACTTCATCTGTGTTACCAACAAAAGAAAAGTTTGGTTTTGTGTTCGAACATTTTGTTAACTTTCACTTTTCACGAATATTAATTAAAACATAAAAAGTTTTCGTGCTATTTTCATTCGTTTCGAAAAGTTCTGTTTTGGAATCTAAACGTATTTATTCTTTCAGAAACTTATTTTACATAATTTATATTTTATAAGTGTTTTTCTCACCATCCCGCTTTAATATTGATTTCTTGCTAATAGGTGTTGTACAACCTAAACTGCAGATTGTTACAGTTACTAGGGATTATGTTAGTAATAGAAGCTCGATTGAATTGCTTTTGCCTCTCACGTAGTTATACTACGATTAGCTTAATTTGGTTAACTGTATCTGTGTATTTTGTCAAATGCAAATGTTTGGCATGTGTGAGTGTGTGTGTGTGTTTGTAAATTTGAAGTAGGTATTGATATAACTTTTGTGTTATGAAATTTGTTTAATTAAATTTTGAACTGAATTTGTTTCGAGATACTTATATCAACATACTATTTGTCAAACACAAAAACAGTACTTGTTTGAAATATTATCACATTCACATCAATCATGAAACGAAACGATTTCCTCAGAGGGTACTGGACAGCAATTAATCAATCAATTACAAACGGCTTTGTTTTCACAAGCGCTAGTCATCAATCAGATGTGTCTGCTTTCTGAAAGGTAATGCACACACACATACTATATTTGTTATTTATTTTGTGTTTTTCCTCCTCTGCATTATTATTAACTAAAAGTTGATTTAATTTGTGTAATTGAAAATTTTGAAAAAGCATACTTTTGTGTTCTCTGTAATTATTTTCGGTTTTCAGCTATAAATGCCTAAAATTCCACGAAATTGAAATTTAATAATTATTCGTGCAGAAGGAAAACGTGTTAAATGAAACTAAATTTATTTCTTTTGACCTCAAAATTCTTAATTAAAATTAAATTCCAAATTGGATTTGACCTTCGATTTCTCAATAAGCCTACATAAATAATATATTTGATCTGTGTAATAAGAAGGAAGATTATTGAAAGTGACTAATACTCTGTACACAAACGTTTCTAACTTATTCAGATTCCCTCTTATAGTAAATTTACAATAACATCTCAGGAAACCTAAGTAATTTAAAAAAATATATGCTTGATAATTTTTTTAATGTAACAAAAACGGATAAATAATAATTACACCAACCCGCAAAATTTACTCTGCCTTTATAGTATAATGTAATAAGTTTTAAGTAAAACAATAACATTTTGTGTTTAAACCATTAAACAAATTGACCTATAAATTAAATAAGTTAACCAAAAGATAATATATTATCATATGCCTAATATGAAAAACATAGCTGTAGTAGGTTATACTTTTATATACATTCACCAAAACTATCAATTGATTAATTTAATTCTCTATATTATTTAGTTTCGTAAGAAAAATTAGTATAAAATTAACTTGTTTAAAATTAAATCATCTTTACAAGAGTTGTGCATAATATTTGCCGTAATGCTGACGGTTATCGATACATTTTTGTACGAAGTGAGTTAGGTTGACTTTTGATTCCTAAATCGTGATTTATTGTTCTACAGCGAGCTTTTACTTAAAAAAAAAACATGTCTAAATTATAAGTTCGGCTATTTGAATAAAGTTTATGGTTATTGAAATATTACACTCTCTGGTGTAGAACAACACACGAACTTCCAACCTACAAATGGAATTTAAAAAAATTAAATAATTTTAATAATAATTTTCACCCTCTATACTAAGTCCATTACAAAAATAGGCATTGTACATTGCATATCAAAGAATAATCTATGTCAACCCACGTACCAGCACATGCACCTACACTCGCATGCACGCACATTCGTACACACAAAGCATACGAAAAACGCATGCACACCCGCACGTACACACCCAAACGTATCCAGACATCCATGTACGTAAGCAATACTCACGTATGTACTCACACGCACTTACGTACGCGCACGCACAACACACACACTGCACATACGCACACACGCACACACGCACACACGCACACACGCACACACGCACACAATCATACACGCACACACGCACACACGCACACAAGCACACACGCACACACGCACACACGCACATGCACACACGACACGCACACACACACGCACACAAGCACCACACGACACACGCACACGACACGCACACACGTACAAACGACACACACACGCACACACACACAGACACACGCACACACGCACACACGCACACACGCACACACACACGCACACACGCACACGCACACACGCACACACGTGCAGACGCACACGCACACACGCACACAGCACACGCAATAAACACACGATACAAGAACACATGCGCACGAGCATATGAGCACACGCATACGCACACGCACACAAGCGCACACGCACATACGCACACAAGCACACACAGCACACGCATAGCACACGCACACACGCACACACGCACACAGCACACGCACACGCACACGCACACGCACACAGCCACACGCACACACGCACACACGCACACAAGCACACAACGCACACACGCACACACACAGACACGCACACACGTACCAACGCACCACGCAAACACGCACACAGCACACACGTACGCACACAGACACGCACACAGGTACAAACGCACACATGCACACACACACACAGACACACGCACACCACACACGCACACGCACTCACGCACACGCACACACGCATACACTCACACGCACACACGTGCAGACGCCACGCACACACGCACAAAGCACACGCAATAAGACACACACGATACAAGAACACATGCACGACCATATGAGCACACGCATACACGCACACGCACACACACGCACACGCACATACGCACACAAGCACACACACACACACACACACACACACACAGCACGCATACAAGCACACGCACACACGCACACAAGCACACACGCACACACGATCACGCACACACGCACCACGCACACACGAAACAACACACGCACAACGCAAACACGCACACACGCACACACGCACACGCACCGCGCACCGGCACACAGCACACGACACACGCACACGCACACACGCACACGCACACGCACACACGTACACGTGCACAACGCACAGATGCCACACGCACACATGCACACAGCGCACACGCACACGCACATACGCAGACACGCACATGCACACGCACACGAATACAAGCAAACACGCACACGCACACACGCACACGTAAACGCGACATACGCACAGACGCAACGACACATGCACACACGCACACGCACACGCACACGCCACATGCACACGCCACACGCACACACGCACACACGCACACAAGCACACACCCACACGCACACACAGACACGCACAACGTACCAACGCACACACGCAAACACGCACACAGCACACACGTACGCACACAGACACGCACACAGGTACAAACGCACATGCACACCACACACACAGACACACGCACACACGCACACGCACACGCACACGCACACGCACACACGCACACGCATACACCACACGCACAACGTGCAGACGCACCACGCACACACGCACAAAAGCCACACGCAATAAGACACACACGATACAAGAACACATGCGACGACCATATGAGCACACATACACGCACACGCACACACGCACAACGCACACAGCACACACACACACACACACACACACACAACACACACACACGCATACAGCAACCACACGCACACACGCACACACGCACACACGCACTCACGCACACACGCACTCACGCACACACGAAAACAAACACACGCACACGCAAACACGCACACACGCACACCACACGACACGCGCACCGGCACACACGCACACGCACACGCACGCACACACGCACACACGCACACGCACACACGTACACGTGCACATACGCACAGATGCACACGCACACATGCACACGCGCACACGCACACACGCACATACGCAGACACGACACATGCACCACGCACACACGAATACAAGCAAACACGCACACGCACACACGCACACGTAAACGCGACATACGCACAGACGACACACGCACACATGCACACGCACACGCATCACGCACATACGCAACACGCACACACGACTCACACACGAACACAATCAAAACGCACACACGACTACACAAGCACACACGCACAGCACATCACGTACATTTGCACACACGCACACACGTACGCAGAACGCACTGCGCACACACGCAACACACGACACACACACGCACACAACACGCACACACGACACACGCACATAGCACTACAACGCACATACACACACGATACACTACAGCACAGACACACGAGACACACGCACAACGCACACACGACACGTACATCGCACACGCACACACGCAACACGCACACGACACACGCACACGCAGCACAGCAATACGACACACCATCAATCAGTAACACGCATAACGACACACACTGAACAGACACATCGCACACAGGACACACGCAACACGCACACGCACAGCACACAGCACAACGCACACTACACACCACAGCACACACACACATACGACACAGCACAGCACACACACAACAAGTGCACACACACAGCACACACAACACACACCAACACACGACACACACAGAACACACACACACACAGCACACACGTACACGAGCACGAGAACACACACGGCACATACGAGCACAACGCACACACACACACACACACGACACCACACGACACACACAACACACACACACACACACACACCCACACGACACACACACACACACACACATCACACACACACAACACATACACAACAAACAAACACGCACTACTACGCACGTGCCACATCGCTACGCAGCACGCACACACACATTAATTATTATATATATATATATATATATATATATATATATATATACTATATATATAGGGCATTAGTGTCTACTTTATTTAAAGAGATACAACAAAATTAAATGTAAAAGTTGTAAGATGTTCTGTGCATATTCCAAAAATAATTTTAATTATACAGGGTAGATCATAAAAGCTTAGAAGTAATTTTAAGTAGAAAACCCAATATATTATTACATATTTAGACTCTACATCCAATTTTAGACACATTTTATGTATAATGTCCTATACCTAAGTCTAACCGTTTTTGACAAATTTCAAATTTTTGTCAAAATGACGTTTGCAGGCAAAACATAGGTGGAAATATTTTCAAACGAAGCCTTTATCAATTAGTTATGGTTGGTTTCCTAGGAAATTGAACCTACTCTAATGGGCTGTATTGATATTTTGTAGTACACTCATACAGGGTGATCAAAATGGACAATAAGGAGTAGATTCAAAAATCTATAAGGTCATTTTTTCAATGGAAACCCTCTTTTATTAATTCTATCTTATTTAGCATTAAAAATAAGGGTGACTTTGTATAAGAGTGTATATTCCAAAAAATGTAGTTTTGAAATAATGGCAATGTGTTATATGAAAAAATACTAGGGAAAACGTGCACAGACTGAGGAGATCAATTAAATGTACTATTAACAGTTACCGAAAATCCATATATTGGACAACGACCCATTTCTCAGCAGGTTGGTGTTGAACGACGCGGATATTGAAGTCTCAAAAAATGCATCCCTATCACATCCAACTACTTCAAGAGTTGGTTCCTAAAGATTATTAAAGACGACTGGAATTTTGTCAATGGACTCAAAATAAAATAAACCAACATAGAAATTTGGTTCATTTGATTTTATTTACAGATGAGGCCACATTTCACAGAAACGGAGGTGTAAACAGACACAATTTTCATTACTATTCTACCGAAAATCCACATTCTGTAAGATATACTTCTGAAACTAGATGGTCTTTAAATGTTTGGGTAGGTGTTGTCGGTAATCACGTAATTGGACCATATTTTTTTGATCAACAAGTAACAGGGGAAGTATACTTAGACTTTCTGCAAAACCATCTACCTAATTTGTTGCGTCAAGTGCCACAGGATATGCAACAAGAAATGTGGTTTCCTCATGATGGGGCCCCAGTACATCATACAGGTCCGATAATAACTTTTTTAAATGATAGATATCCAGGGATTGGGAGGGGAGGCCTGTTGCTTTGCCTGCTAGATCTCCAGATCTTACTAAAATGGACTTTAGCATATGGGGGTACGTCAAAGGGCAGGTTTATAATATACCGCCTACAACAAAGGAAGACATGAAGATTAGGATTAGAAACTGTTTTCAAAACATTAGTGTTGAAATGTGTAGAAATTTAAGCAGCTAATTTGAGAGACGTATTGCATTGCGTATTCAAGAAAGAGGCGGACATTTCGAACAACTTATTAGATAGTACGTATTTGACGTGTTTCTAGTACTTTTATCTATATAATTAGTTACATGTTTAGTTACATTAGAAGTGTGAAGTTTATGATTAGGATTAGGACATAATTTGTTGAATCAAAAAAATATTGTTTTTACTTTAAGTTCCTTTAATAAAATAATTATTTATATGGGGTTCAATAAATTGTAATATTTCGATCTGAAGTGCTCGATTTTTTTTGTTTCGCCGCGCCTCGCCGTCACGCTCAACTAACAACAAAACTTGAAAGCTGTATAACTTTTTTACAATAAAAAAATGTTAAATTGTCATTATTTCTAAAAATTACAATTTTTTGGAATATACACTTTTATTTTTGATGTTAAATAAGATAGAATTAAAAAAATAGGTTTCCATTAAAAAAAAATGACTTTATAGGTTTTTTGAGTCTACTTTTTATTGTCCATTTTTGATCACCCTGTATGAATGTATTACAAAAATTAGACTACGTCCACATTTCCAAGGAAACCAACCATAACTAATTGATAAAGGCTTCGTTTAGAAAAGATTTCCACCTATGTTTTGGTCTGCAAACGTCATTTTTGACAAAGAATTTGAAATTTGTCAAAAACGGTTAGACTTAGGTATAGGACATTATACATAAAATGTGTCTAAAATTGTATGTAGAATCTAAATATGTAATGATATATAGGGTTTTCTATTTAAAAAAAAATTTTAAATTACTTCTAAGCGTTTATGATCAACCCTGTATAATTAAAAATATTTTTGGAGTATGCACCAGATATAGGACTTTGTCACACTAGTGCGCCACCCTGTATGTATATATATATATATATATATATATATATATATATATATATATATATATATGACCGGCAAATGGCCTGTAACAAATTGAAAATATTTTATTGCTAAGACTCCAAAAAAAAGCTGCTTGGGATTCATTTAGCATGCCCAACGATAAAAAAAAATTACTTTGACATATGTCACTTTCCAAAAGATGTCTCCATAGAATGGCCAACCGTCTGGAGTCCCACGTTAATGATTTTGCACCCAGCTTTCCAGAACTATGTCTATCGAGCCTATAGAAACTAATTCTGGTAAAAGCTGACGTTATCATCAAATCATTTTACACTGCAAGTGTGTATACTTTAATAAAGGGGTGGGGCCACTATCGTGACGTCTTAATCAGTTGTTCATGAACCCTATCATAACGGTGGCTACGATTAAACATTGTGTAGTTTGTGTAGTAATTATATTTAAGTAGAGTGCTTTAAGTAGATAGTAGTTCTAATGTATAGAAACGTGAGTTGTACAATTTTTTAGCTCAATCTCTTCCCATTACCAATAAATTAAAACCAGAAGGAATAAGTAAAATTTATAATAGTGACGCATTCGGTTAATATAGAAATCTCAGGCGATTAAACCCCATTGCCAGATATATATTTTCTTAATTAAAACTCCGAACTGATAATACAAATTGTATGGCTCAGACTTGTATCCAATTATCTTGTCCGCGTCTGCATATCTTAGGTATCCCACTATCCTGCTCATATTACCAATATACCTTTTAACCAAATTTATACAAATTAGATAAAAACATTTAAGTAATGTTATACAAACTCGTTTTATCTTGAGTACGTAAGCGAAGGAGGTAAAATATATTGTGCAGTACCTAAGTGAAATATAAAATACTATTATAAAACTTTACAATGTATTCTACTAGAATAAATAAAAATGTGTAGGTAATAATTTTTTTTCAATGTTAACAGATTAAAATTGTGTTTAGATAATTGTAATGCTTAAACACATTTAACTTTACAAGAGTGTTGACAAGAAAATAATTGTATGTTATTTGCATTTGCATTATGCAATTGAAAGGGGAAACAGCGGCTTATTGCAGCAATTACAAATAATTGCTGACAGTTTTTAAACATAATAGGGGAAGCGTGATTTATACAATCAGATATGCAAATAAATTACTATAGAAACGCTTCAAGTGATACAGGGTTCAAACCAGATTTACCGTTACCAATAATTACGTATAATCCAGATTTTAATAAATGAGTAGCACCCTAAAGTATACTGATGAAAATAGTCCACATGATTTCTAGAAATAAATCTAAGCACTCCATTAATGGAAAGGTTTGAACTTAAATTTATCAAAGTCCGAACGTCTATGGAATTTAATGTTCCCAAACAAAAAGGATGTTAATCAATAAAGTGTTGCTGTTCACTTCCTCTATTCAAACTAAAAAAAAAACTTTAAATGACAATTGCTTAAATCTAAATGTTAATGAAAAAATGCGAAGCACTTAAAATATGATGTAACGAAAAAGTCAAAGAATGGATTATTACATAATGTCCCATTTCCAAAGTGTCAAAGTGGGAATAAAGACGTGGTTTTTATTATTCTTATATTATTCTCTCTGACTTTGCTCAAAATTTTTAATTTTCATTTTACATAAATGGCGTCGTTTAAAATTACTCATTATTTAATAATACTCCAGTCTCCGTTTTGTTTAATGGACACCTGTTTACACTTTTTATTTATGTCTCTCTAAGGACATCTCACGTTTTCCTTTTTTTGCATGTCTTAACAATGCTTTTCTTAAGTTAAAGTGATTTATATACGCTTAAAAATATAAGGAAATGAGAATTTTGCCGTTGTAAATTTTAAGCTGAATATTTTTAAAGCTTGAAATTGTGTTTGAATGCATTGTAACTACAACAGTTTATGATTGCATTTCAGATGTGATTTAATGTTGATGTAGTTAAGCTGCTGTTCCAATTCGTTCTCTTGTTGCGTGCTTAATATAAATCAGGTTACCAAACCATAAAATAGTCCTCAGTGAGGTACAAAAATCTATCTGGATATGAAGACGGAAAAGTTTCTGATCGAGTTTCTTTTTTTGAGAATAAGAAAGGTTATAAAAAGTTTGACGATTGAATGCCTTTCATTTTTATTGATTATCTAGTGACATAAAAGATTACTTTAAAGGTTGGAAAGTAAACTTTTCTTTTTCTTTAGAATAAATTAATTTTTTAACTCAATCTTGTTTACGTCAAGCCTTAGGTCGTAAATTAGAAGGTATCTCGGTGTTTAGGTGTAGAAGGTGTTCGTAGCGACTTTCACGGCTTATAAACAGTACATTGTGACTCAGCAAGAGGTCAACCGCAGGTCAGCCTCTCTCGTGTCCCGTAGTAATTACTAGTGCCCACGGGAAAACAAACACTCGTCGAAGCCATTCTCGTATACACACAGACACCCCTTTACAGCAACTCACGTACACTGCACTGAACTAATTTACCGGGACCAATAATACCCAAATGCCCTGAAGCATATCTTTACAAAATAAACTGTACTATCTTGAATCCTTACGTAAAGTGACATATTGCGACCCGGGACAAACATAACCCGAGGAGATTTTCCGGACTTGAATATTTACTGTTTTTAATCAAAAGGGTTATGAGAATGTCACATCTTATCATAAACTCGATTAAGTTTTTTATTACTTAACGAGCTGTAGAAGAAAGTATCAAGTATTGTCTAAGGGCTTAAATCGATTCTAACGTCAATCCCAAGTATCTACAGCTACTTACGCCGTAACATCCTCGACAGTTTCTGTCGTCACCTACCACAAGGGACACGAGAAAATTCAAAGCCTCTTTAAACGCTTCAATTAAAAGCTAAGACTAACCGTTGTTTATTTTCTCCCCATGTTTTCCGTTTAAAGACACAACTGGCTTTATTGCTTTTTATTTTACTGTAATATTTACAGACAAGAAGCATTACGAAACAATAAACCTTATAATAGAAACATTCGAGATAAATGTTTTTTGTCGTTAAAGACAATCTTATATTTAATGCAAAATAAATTGTTTCTATCACAAGATATATGTAGCCTTAACCAAACATTTGTTACTTTACGCCTAATTTAATAAGGTTACGATCATAACATTATTTTTCTAATTCAGTATCATAAAGTTTACATTATAGTTCTGTTTTGGGGTGAAAACAGAACGATAATAATACACAACGCAAACTTTATTTTACAGCTTTTGCCGCATTTCGATTTATGGCTACGCTGGATCTGGAGATTTTCAGGCAGCTGTTATCCCTAATGGAAGAAACGATTATGGAGGAGAAAAAATTGCCGTCGGTTAGGTACCTGGAACATTATGTCCTGGAACGGGAGACAGCAAGAAAATGCTGATCGAGATTGAAAGAAGCAAGATAGATATATTTACAATACCAGAGAATAAGAACAAAGGAAAATGAGTTATACCATATGAAAGTTACATACATAGGCATGGGAATACCTAAGTACAATACCCGCTAATCAAACCATATTAGTCTTAGGGGACTTTAACGCTAGGGTTTGGAACGACTCCAGTGAAACAATGTTTCAATGAAGATACTGCCAATATCAGTGGACAAATAGTTGCACAATTCTGCTGCAATAACGAGTGAAGCATTAATAACACGTTTTATGACAGTATAATGAAATGTAGGTACATATGAGAAAATACTCGAGGTCAACAATCTGTCATCGACTACATAACATTGAACAGCTGTATCCTACCATCACAAATACGAGACATAACAACATTAAATTCTGTTGATATCGGGAGTGGCCATAAGCTGTTATTATGCAAACTTCGTTTAAAATCTAAAAACATAAAAAGAAGCCTAAAGTATACAAATAATACATTAACACCTTAACTGCGTTACATGCCGCGGCGATATGTAAGGCACTTGTTCGTTTTACGGTAGTCGTTTATAGCAAAATGTTACTGAGGTGCGAAAGCTATAAAAACGTTATCTTTTGGTCGATTTTAATTTTCGAACAGCTTTCTAATCAGTATTATTTCTAGAATTACCTACAACGTTATATCAATTACATATCCCAGGAGATATGTGCCGCACACGGTTAATATAAATTAATTTATGTGCGATACATATCCCCAGACCTGTATCAACAACCAACAACTTGTTGTAAATCTGGATATACTTATAATCTAAAGGTTTACACTGGTAAAGGAACACACAAGCCGATTTAGGACATGCACATTCAATCGTTTTACAGCTGTGAGCCGGTATATCCAAAAGAGGGTAGAATCTTGTTTGCCAACAATTTTATTCCGGAATTCCTTGGTTGAAAAACTATACGAAAACAAAATTTTGTACTGTGGGACTTTGAGAAATAATAGAAAAGGAGTGCCAACATATTTTACAACAAAATGACGAAAGGTCAAGTTTTTGGAAAAGAGAGAAAAATCAAAATCATAAAGTGGTTTGATAAAGGCAGTTTTGATGATTTCCAAACATCCTGAACATGACGCTACACTCGTGTCTACGGGTAAATGCATGTTATTTTAATTCACTGGGAAAAAAAAATTCTTTATCCGCAGGTAAAAGAAACCGAAACCATTATGCGTTATAGATTATAACAGAAAACTTATGTTTGAAATACTGTTGGGCACTACTGTAGTGAATTCATGGATTGTCTATAACATGGTTTCGAACACGAAATAAGCATTACAGAGTTCAGGAGACAGTTGGCGCAAATTTAGTGACTGAAGTTGTTGAAAATCCAAAGGAGCCAATTTTAGCCAAAAGAGGAAACACACTTTGTTAAGCCTGAAGGTCCTGGGAGAAAGAAAAGGAAACCATGCTGTGGTTGTTACAAAAAATTAAGGGAAACCTTGTCGAGCCGTGACGCTGACAAAAAAGTAGGTCGTATAATTAGTTTTTGTGACGAGTGCCCAAACAAGCCAGGATATTGCCTCCCGTGCTTTAATCAAGCACATACGTAAAAATTGCTTACTTTTTATTCTGTTGAACAATGTATTTTTCAATTAAAATTCTCCCAAAACAGTTGTCCCATTCTTGTGCGGTTTTGATTCTCAGGGAAATCTCCTGAGTGAACCTGGTGTGGATTGAAGTATGTTCTTACAGATCTTTGCACCAAAACTATCGTCTAATTGATGAAACTTCGTACAGATGAACCTAAGTCACAAATTGTCTACATATCTCCGGGGATATGTATCGCTTAAAAATAATTACTACTGTACCCCGGCGGTATGTATCGCAGTCAACAACAAGGTACTCATTTTGCTCCAGCTAAGGTGTTAAGAAGGAATTATTAGAAGAAGAGAGCATACAACTCTTACATCAAAATGGGGTAGAAAACCACATTAAAAATAATGAAATAGGTAACACCGAAGATCTGGAAAATAACTCACAAAAAATTAAACAAAGTATTCTGAATGCAGCACAAGAAAAGTTGAAATCTCACAGCAAAGTAAACACAAGACATCATGATTCTGCGACGAAATTAAAGAATTAGCAAAAACAAAAAGAGCAGCATACCTTAAATACTAGTCTAGTAAAACCACACAATACACATAATACAAGAAAGTCAGAACCGAAGTCAATGCTAACATAAGACCCATACAAACAGCACATTGGGAAGCATACACTAATAAATTACAAAGAGATTGTTATGGACAACAAAAGCAGAATGGAGGATGATCCGAAATCAAAAGAAAGAGGTAGCGGAATACATCCAAATTAATAAAATAGAAGAAAAAACCTTGGTTAACTCCTTTAAAAAATTGTATGGCAGCGAATACAAATAAATACGTACATAAGAACCCAAATAATAATAATCGAAGTGAGCGAAGAAGAAATCAATGAAGCAATGAAGAAGCTAAAAACAGAAAATCACCAGGCGAAGATGGCATAACGAACGAAATGCTGAAGTATGGTGGATGCAAGTTAAAATAAGAAATTACAAAACTAGTGCAACAAATATTTAATACATCACGAATACCGGACTACTGGAAAACTAACCTAGTTATCTCAATATTTAAAAAGGGACAAAAACAATTACCAGAGAACTACAAAGGCATCAATCTACTCAACACTCTTTTAAAACTCAAAACAAAGCTTATATCTCAGAAACTACTGTATATTGTAGTATTAAATGATGAACAGCAAGAGTTTTGACCAAGTTAAACTTTACTGGAAGTTTAAACTGGAGATTATTTTGGATAGAATACGGGCTCCTGCATACACCAACCACCGAAACACCTCCGCTTTGCCCAGGTATGTGTGTTGTGTAATGATCCTGAAAATCTTCAAATACATTTTCCTATCCTAGTAAATAACCCCTATCAAAACTTATTTCCTTTCGCAACTATGACATCATTGTTGAGTAGTGTTATCAGTTTCACACTCCTCCCCACACCATACAAATTTACCTATAAATACCGCCTACATTAGAAAAGCAGGCGTCTACCATTATTTCTGATATTACTATGACTATTAATCAATATCCTTAGAAACCGAATCTAAAACATCTCTATAATATAAAAATGAATGGGTGAATGTGTTGCTAAGCGCAAATCTCGAGAGCAGCTGAACCGATTTCGCTAATTCTTTTTTTAGAATATTCCTTGAAGTACGAGGATGGTTCTTACGGAGAGAAAAATTAAAAAAATTGTCTAAAAAAATTTTAAAAAGGGAAAAGCAATTTAGTGACGTCAGTATCGTATAAATATAAATGTCAATATTTATGAGATGGTAACATTACTCAAAAAAAAATTGTCTATGGTAAAATATGAATTGTCTGTGGTATAATGTCATTTGAAATGTTAACGTCTCTTTGCTGTGAATCTAGCCACAAATTTCTAAAAGTGTTGTGTGTTTGTGTCTCATCTATAATATAAAAATGAATCGCCAAATGTGTTGCTAAGCGCAAAACGAGAACGGCTGGACCAATTCTGCCAATTTTTTTTTTGAGTAATGGTTGAAGTCTGAGGAAGGTTTTTATGAAGAGAAAAATTAGTAAAATCTCCCAGAAAAACGTGATAACCTAATTTTTCGTTTTAATGTAACACGGTGCGCGCCCAAGCCCTCATACTATCTTACACACAGACCATTTATCTCACCGCGAATGCGAGAGTGCATTTTGGTATCTGTGGATGGTGTTGGAATAATTAATTTTTTATTCTTCCTTTCGCTAATATCGCTTATGTGACTGTTTTAGCGTTAAGCAGAATAAGAGAATAACCAATTATTTCAGTTCATTCTGCCTACATGAAACAAAAGTGACGTAATGGTGTATCCAGTTTCAGTAACCATGTACTACAACGGGAGTTGTAATGTCTAATGAACTGTGAATATACAAAATTAGTTAAATGTTCAGTTAATGCAGCATTCTTTGTGTGAAGTACCAAAACAAAGAAATCAACCTAGACTCAAATCAAGTTAGAGATCAATTTAACTTTAACTTTAGGTATTATTAACTTTAGGTTATTGATTTCTAATTTTTGTAGCAGTCTTAATAGGTAATCTGTGTATATAAAATTCAAAGTCCTGACTGACTCAGTGACTGACTGATATATTAAAGCACAGTCTAAACCACTGGTCCTACAGACTTGACAGAGGGTGTGTGTTTTTGAAGTTTAGTTATCCACTAAGAAAGGGATTTTTCGAAATTCCACCCCTAACGGGGGTAAAATGGCGGGTTGAGTTTTTTTTAACTTTTTTATTCCATGGGTCGATTGACTCGAATAATTATGAGAAACGTGTATCACAAAATTTAAATATCCCCCTCCCCATTCTGAGATCGCAGCAGCGCGCGACGGGTACGGCTAGTTGTTAATATTTTTCTGATGATTATTATACCTGATTAACATCCGGACTTACCGAATCACATCTATTATGGTCACCTGCCTGTTCCATTAAGTCTACATTGCCCGATATCCTAAATTGTTAATCCCTATTTTTTTGTTACCCAGACCTGATCCTCGTCCCTCTACACCCCAAATTGCTAACAAAATCAGGCTTTAGTACGGAGTTCTTGAAGTTTACACCTCGAGAAGAGCACATAAAGATTGCAGAGGGAGAGATGTTTTTATTATAGACGGAGGTTACGTCCCGGTACGAGATCAAACAATACTGAAGCATAACCATCAGTACGTAGCTAACCCCAGAGGAGACTACATAAGGGATGCAACCACCACTACCACCTAGTCCAACAAATACTCTAGTCCACACCAGCTATCTATCTCTGATCCATTCCACTACCTGTTACTATTATTATGATTGCATTCGTCCCCCAATAAACTATGAATCCACCATCTACACCATCACTTGAAATGCCCGTATATCTCTTTATACACCATCATATTTAAATTTCCACTACGAGTAAATATCAAGTTCGCCTGATCCGAGTAAATACTAAACCAACCTGCCTGTTTACGAACTACCAAATTGCCCATTCATTACATATAATCGTTACCAGCACCCTGTGATCATATTTCGGTCAATTACAACTTCATTAAAGCCTGTCGGTAGAACTGAACGGGTATCGGATTAACAAGGAGGATTGTCAATATATGGTTCTATTGATGAAACCGCCTTAATGCTTTGCTGTCATTTTGTACGTGACAAAGAAAGATGGATATATTATGATAATGCCTCTATTTCTGCCGAACAAAGCGTTTCAATTTACATATGACAAGCAATAATCAGATGCGTGAATAGAAATCAATAGGTATAATAAATCCAGTGGTTCTCAACACTGCTTTAACATTATAAATTTGTGAAGAAATGCAACTTTTGTATAATAAAATAATAATCGATTACTAATTACCTATAAGTAATTTCAATTGACACCTTTCACTTATACTTATAACAACAATAACAAATACATTTTTATTATAGTTAGTAAATATTAATTAGGTATACAATGAACTTTCTAAATGTAAATTGAAATACCTATACTTAATCGAATATTCATTATTATGAATGGCTTTTATAAATGTTTATTATAAAAACTTGCATTCTTCCATAAATTTTAAATGTAATGTTAAAGCAGTGTTGAGAACCACTGGCATTTTATTATACCTATTGAATTTCTATTCTACCTGCATCTGATTCTTATTGCCTTGTCATTATGTGTGAAAGTTGCAAACGCTTTTGTTCGGCAGAAATAGAGGCATTATTCATAATATATCCATCTTTCTTTGTCACGTACAATAAGTACGAGACAGCAAAGCATTAAGGCGGTTTCAAGCACAATAGAACCATATATTGACAATCCTCCTTGTTAATCCGATACCCGTTCAGTTCTACCGGACAGGCTTTAATTGAAAATTTACTCCACATCAATCCGATTTGTATTCATTTACGTACAACAAAATCATAAGGACAAATTTCGATCATAATTTACATGTTCATGCTAAAAGAATTCGATAGTGAAAATAAGTATAAATAATAAGCCCTTTTCCATAATTTATTCCGATGTATTGTAACTATATTCTCACCTGTTAGATAGATAATACTGATTTTGCTACCTGTTAAATAATTCTAATCTGCTTACAATCGTAATACTTCAAACACGTTGTAGTTCATTCCAAAATTTAATTAGAAGCAAAGCAATATTCACCTATAACATCTCTTAGAAACCCTAAAATCATATTACACGGACTTCATGGTAGTAGCACGAATATTCGACCCGGAGAGATCTTAGCAGTGGCGTCTCCAAATTCCCTGGACATCACCGACACCCGAATGATTATCAACTTAAGCTTTATTTTATCTTTAATAAATACAATGCTGTTATTTTTTTTTTGGATTCCCCAGGATTGTCACCTTATTTTATTACATTATTAGTGTAAATACATTGTTACAAACTAATAGGTTTTCAATAAGTAGACTAGGACCCACCAGACACCAAAGTAGTGCAGGTTACAGACTCCGCTGATAATCCAAAAAGAGGGCACAATTAATATTTAAATTTTCAGAACTGAAGGGCAACACAAGATGGAGATCCATTTGTTACTTCCGATGAAGACGAATACGTTCTTCAGCTATCAGGTGGCGAATTTGAGGAATCTGATATCGAAAAATTGCAGCAAGAAGAATCTGAATCGGGTGAAACAGTTGAAGAAGATGCGCCTACACAAACATCTTGAGCTGCCAAAGATGACACTCACTGGGATGACACGACAAAAACAATAAGTCGCAATAAAAGTGACCTACCATACTTTAGTCGTCCATATACGGCCAGAGAAATTTTCAATTCCATTATATCTCCAGATGGAGTACGTTAATTTTAAGGTATACTAGCCGGAAGAGGTAAAAAGTTACAAGTCCATGTCACTCAAAATTAGCCGAGAAGTAACCACCTCCCTAGGACCACACAGAAAAGTGGAAGCTAGATATCGTGCGGCCATGTCTCGTGATCAGTTTACAATGTTTCTCCGATCTATTGGTTTCGATAATCAAAACACAGTAACAATCGAAGACGTATGAACTATGTTAAATTCAAACTTAACGAAAAACGACATCCCAAAACAATGTATAACAGGAGATACCAAGTGCGCCCAAAACATTCTGTCGAAACCAGCAAAATATGGAGTAAACATTTTTTGGTTACCGTGCAGAAAATGTTTAACCATTACGAGGTCAACTATACACTGGAAAACCACCAGGAGAGGAACGTCAAACAAATGTAGGTTAACGTACAGTTTTAGATCTAGTGGCAATGTATAAGGGTGTACTGACTCCTGTGTGTTACTTTTATTATTCTTCCTCGCTTTGATTTCTCGGGTGGGACTAAAGAATGTCACTACTTTTTGAATAACTGAAAATGAGAATTATTCTAGTGCTTCCTGGGTTGAAATATTATAGGACACCTCTGGCAGGTGAATTATATAAATTAGGATCGCCCTCATATGGACATTAGTGTATCATTAAAGAGTTGTATTAATAATGTGTATAATTTTCATTATTAAAACAGTTATTTAAATAAGGAACAGGTGATATCAGTCCAATTAAGTGTGGGTAATCTGGAATTATTTACAGGTGCGTGTGGTATTTACATTTGAAATTAAGTATTTAAGTTAGTGTGCTGGTAATACACAGGTGTCTGGGATTTATGTTTGTTTCAATTAAATGTATGGAACTCCGGTCAACTCCGGTCTAGAATTGTTAACAGGAAATAATTATTATTACAGTACGTCATAACTGGAAACAGGGGTTTTATATACAGGTCAGGTTTTTTGTGTTACGTATGCAGGTAGGGGTTGTTTGAAGATTAAACCAGTAACTAATACGGTTAATTGGAACGCTGGTAATAGGACAACTATATACATAATGACCGAATATTCCGACGGGTACGTGGGGAACTGTAATAGCGTCTTCGAGGTCTAAACTGCCGGCAACGTTTACAGAGCTAATATCTTTAGGGCAGGTGTGCCTATAGTAAGAGTAGCTAATAATTCAAGGCCTAACCCCCGTCTAATTAAGTACTTCGCCTAGATTATTGACATTGGTCTGGGAATACTGGTTAGGGTAATAATACAGGGACAGTATAAATTAGCACGCGATGCTGGACAGGATTATCGTCAGGTTTGTAGTATTTTCTCGGGTACAGGTCTGGCTACTAGTTGCTGGTTAGGATCGTCTGGCTGTGGGACACGATAACATTACAGGTACCGGAAAATACATTAGATAATAATATAGGTGCAGGATAAATTGATAAGGGACGCTGGATCTGGTCAGGCTAGGTATCGGGTACAGGTTTGGATACTACTTGCTGATCAGGATCGTCTGGCTACGGGATAGGATAATATTACAGGTAAAGAGTAAAATGTATTATAGAAAGCGAGTGAAGGAAGAAGGTTAGGCAAGAAGTGTCGGAGGTGAGTGAGAATGAATGAATTAATCTGAGTGTATCTGAATCCAAATGTCGCTGCGTATGATAGGGGATCTGGTATTAATAGGAAAAATTATGTAGTGGGAAAGGGGTGGGCAACTAATAACATTTATTAATAGTTATAGAACAGTTGTGGTAGCAAGTAGGAAATAAGTTTTGATAGGAAAATTTATTTACAGCAATAGGAAAATTTATAGTAAGCATTTTCAGGATCATTACAAGAGTTTAGGAGGAAATGTGACAACTGGTATATTTTGCAACTGACCGTACTTTAAATTCATGGAGTATGAGTTTAGTAGGTACTCTTAGAAGAAACAAACCATTTTTACCTCCTAATATGTAAGCATCCAAAGATAGACCAATATACTCGGTCACTTTCACATTCAACAAAGATGCAGTGTGATGTTCCTATGTTACAAAGAAGCACATATTTGTTATTCATTTATCAACTATGCATACAACAGGTTAAGTAGATGACACTACCTTTGCGAATCCTGAAATAATAAAATATTATAATCAGACAAGGGAGGCGTTGGCACCATGGATAAGATGCTAAGCGAGTATATAGTAAAACGTAGAACCAATAGTTTGTCATTAGAATTTTTTTATACCATTACTGACGTCGAGCTTCTTATAGTATTTACAAGGAATACAATCGAAGCTTTACAGCAACTGAACAACGTCGGCGATTTCTGAAAGATCTTGGTAATCAGCTGTGCTTTCTCGTAATACAAATGAGCTGGCTCATTGTTACTCTATCCATAGAACCTCCAAGCCGTGATGCTTCTGGGCGTATTATGGTAGTTGGAAAATGTCACATTTGTCTAGAAATGAACCACGCAAAACTTTGGCCCTTATTTATTTCAAGAGTAGCGTAGTTAGGTAATTTAACTCGTAACATTGTGCAGAAGAAGTCTAGCTTATAAATGTTACGAAAGCAACAAAATAAAATTTATATCTAAGATTTGAATGGGTACCGGGGTATCCACCCAGTCACATAACGGGTAAACGTAAATTTATACAGAACTCCGGATGATACTTAGACGATTGATTTTACACTGCAACAACGACCGGTTTTCAATCGTGCGATGCACGCACACACGCGAGCACGGAGACGTATGCACACACACACACACACACACACACACACACACACACACACACACACACACACACACACACACACACACACACACACACACACACACACACAAATGCTCTGTATTTTTGTAACAAAAAACATTTCTATGCTAAAATTCCCTTTTCTGGCGCTTTATTCTTGTTACTATTTTCTATTTTATAACGTTTGGTGTTCCTGTTGTTTTTGCCTATAGAGTTTTAGTTTTCAGTTATTTTTGAATTAACGATATACTTTTACAATATCATTCGTTTTGTTCCCATATATAATTTTATAGGTGTAATACAAAAAAAATCCAACTGAAAATTTAGCAACCAATACAAACTGCCTATTTTTTTTAATTTGAGCCAATTAGGATCAAATTACACTGGCAATCTTTCCATACTAAGGAGCAAATTAATTCAGCGATAATACAGGTGAGAATAAGGGTAAAAAGGGATCTTGCAGAATGCAACTCGTGGTATGAATCTTTTGGTAATTTTCGTCAGTCTGAATCACTCGCAGTTTTCACAACTATTCATGATCTGACTGACAAAAATTACCGACAAGATTCCTACCACTTGTATTATATACGACAATATTTATTTATTGATTACTTGACATGTATGCTTGTATGGCTCTCTTTTTGTCGTATGTGTCCGTCATCCTCCTTGGGGAGGGAATGAAATAATTTCTTTAGTTGTAAATTGAAAAACTTAATCCAACTTTTATTTTTGGTACTATTATGTGATTTTAAGCTTAATT
>JARFJB010001970.1:2500-17500 GCA_036346205.1 Vesta saturnalis
TTACATGTTTATGTTTTTTCATACGAAATTCATGCATAAATCAAAGCTCCGATCTAAATGGGCTTAGTCGCCGCAAATTCAATTTTTGGGTGTCGAGCTAACGTGTTTGTATTGGTGCTTAAATAAATATTTTGACAGCTCTTGGTGGAGATGCTCGTGTCAACCGAGAATGCATAAAATCCACTTCCTGGACATCAAGGTTATGTGTTTGAATGTTATTCCAACGAAGTTTGTTTATCAATAGCGAGTTTGACATCTATTGGTCAAAACTCGCGTAATCACAAGAATGCGCAAAATCCACTTCTTGGGAATAAAGCTAACCCGTTTGGACGTTTTTCCAAAGAAGTTGGTGCATAAATTACGGTTCTGATATCTCTTATCCAATATTCATGAGTTCACGGAAAATGTATTAAAATAACGTATTAGGCAACGATACGATGCTTTGTGGTTTTTCCAACAAAATTGCTACATAAATAAGGATTTTGACATCTCTTGGAAAAAATTCATGTGTTCAAAGAAAATGCGTTGAATCCACTTATTGAGCAAGATGCAATGTTTGTGGTCTCTTCCCAACGTAATTGGTGTATAATGAACAAATTTGACAAGTATTGTCCAACATCTAAGTGGTCACGGAAAATGCATAAACTGTAGTTATTACTACAAAGCAATGCTTTGGGACCTATTCCCAACGAAATAGGTGCATAAATAACAATTTGCACATCTATTGGTCCAAATCCATATAGTCACGGAAAATGCATAAACTTTACTTATTCGACATCGAGCTTAAACGTTAGGACGTTTTCCAAAAGAAATTGGTGTATAAATTACCTACGATTTTGACTTCTCTTGGTTCAAATACTCGTGGACACTGAAAATCCATGGAATTCATTCCTTGAGAATCAAATTAATGCATTTAGCTGCATAATGATAAAATCGTATAAGCAGAGTTTTTCGAATCATAACAATAAGACCAAATTTTGTGTTGGTTTTAAGGGGTAGTAACCAATTTAAGGTACCATTCCTTGATATCTTAAACCATTCGGTATTAATTGCAAGTACGAAAAATGTGGCGCTAGTAATAAAATTTTCTCAAGAAATAATTGTATATGGAAGTTAATATAATATAATTCAATTCACTGAGAGATTGAAAATTACGTATTATCATTCATTGGATAATCGTAAAAGGTGTTAATATTTACAATCTTTTAAACAAATGCAAATATTTAAATATATGCATATAATTGTAACTTTATTGTAATAATCCTTTACCTCATTATTA
Organism: Vesta saturnalis; assembly: GCA_036346205.1. Classification (NCBI taxonomy): domain Eukaryota; kingdom Metazoa; phylum Arthropoda; class Insecta; order Coleoptera; family Lampyridae; genus Vesta; species Vesta saturnalis. The sequence continues at coordinate 3,780 of JARFJB010001970.1, forward strand.
AAGAGAAAGATGTTTGCTGCGTTAAATGCAAGGTATTAATAGTTAGATCAATTATCTGGTCCATCAGTATTCATGTATCTCATGGTATAAAATAGTTATAAATTCGAACTAAATACTCCAATATTTAAAGTTTGCCCTACAAAGAAAACAAACCATCACGTTCCAACAATAACTATTGTTAAGGTTAACCAATTAATCCCGCCCACTTTCATGTATATAGTGCCATGTAGCATGTATACATTTTCCTATATATCGGTGCCTAAAAGTCGTTATATATATATATATATATATATATATATATATATATATATATATATATATATATATATATATATATATATATATATATATATACAGCGTAGAAAAGGTTTTCAATACCTGAAATTTCTCGAGAATACGCCCGAAGGGGGCTTTTGAAACACTTTAATTCTATGTACAGGGGCGCACTTTGAAGAGGATAAATGGAGTGCCTTTTATTTAAACGACAATTTTGTTCAATGTAATGATTGATATATTTTAATATTACCTACAAGGCATTGAAAGAATCGATTGAATGTCAGTTACGTCAATTTTGCTGTAGGTGCTTTTGCTTTTTCTGTTATATGAAATCTAAAAAAACCCCTAGTAATAATGTCTCTTTCGAAAAAGGATCGCATAGAAATTCTTATGGTGTATGCTTTAGGAGAAGAACTGCGCTCTTTTTAATGAAGCTCATCAAAATCGCCCGCCTATAGCACGTTCTATAGTTAAGTAAAATTTTAAGAAGATACAGAGTACGTGGACATGTACGTGATAAACCCAGAATTGGTTGGCGAACTTTCAGTACTGACATACAACTTGACATTTTTTGGTGACTTGAAGAAAATCCACCTTCAAGTTCCCGTCAGACTGGTTTAAACATGAGTTTAAGTAATGCTAGAGTGCTTAAAGTTTTACGTAAACGTAAACTTCACCCTTACAAAGTTATATTCAGTCAAGAATTATCAAAAGATGATTTTGATCGACGTGTGCAATTCCTCGAGGACATGCTATTACGTTGTATTAATGATATCATGTTTGTACAAAATATTATTTCTTCGGATGAAGCACTCTGAACCTAAAAATATTTTCACATATACAGAGTGTTCCGTAACAGCGGTACATAAACCGTCTGTCTTATTTTAAATAGAATGGCATAGTTTTTACTGCGGACTTGGTTTCTACTATGAAAAACAACCACTTTCTATCAAACATGTCGTATAGCTAAACTTAAACCGTTTTTGAAATATGTAGATGAAACATTTAGATAAAAAAATTACATTTTTTGTCGGAGATCAAAAATGCACTTTGACGTTACCATCAAATATATTATTTTCTAACCTCGCATATAAATAGTCCTCACATTGACCCTTTAAGAAATACCATGATTTTTATACAGGGCAAGTAGATCACAAATATATATTTATAATTTTTTTGTTTCGAATGTAAATAACTATCTTACCTTAAATAAACACCCTGTACATTATTGCACTATTTGATGGAAAATTAAACGACCTACAGTATTTGTAATAAGAAAACATTGTCTATCTGCAATGGTTTTTGTAATGTTTACAATTTTTATATTTACATATTAATTCATAGCTGTATCATCGATATACTTTGTATAAAAATATGATATCCGATATACTGTTAAATTGGTTAAAAAGGGACCTGACCTAAATTTAACACTTTTTCATTTTTCATTAATTGTAAATTTGTACTTATGTACACTTAACTTTCATCAAATAAATTTGTCCAGGCTGAAAACAGTAAACTAACAACAATTATCTGTTAAAATTAATGCAAACGTAACTACAATTTACTAAGGTGTTTCATTAAATACAGATTAAAATATAATTTCAAACAATTATAAAGAATGTTCAAAAACATCACCATTAGATTGACTACATTTCAAAATCCTTTGCTAAGAGATTTATCAACATTGTTAAGCATTGTTGGTGTAACAGATACGAATTCTTCAAGAATTCGCTCCTTAATATTCTGCTTGGTGGTTGGCGGCGTTTGATATACAATGTCTTTCAGATAACTCCACAGGAAGAGGTCAGGTTTTGTTACATCTGGAAATCTTGCCGGGAACGCAATTGGTCCCTTTATTCGACCGATCCACTTATTCTCAAATCATTCATCTAAATAATTCCTCATAGCTTCTCTAACATTTTGTGGAACATCTGATAATATTTATGGTAATGTAGTTTGCAATAAACTTAAGTAGTCGTTACTTTTTATAATGCTTTCAAGAAAAACAGGACCTATAACGTAATGTACTAGTATTCCCGCCCATAACTGTAACGCCCGCCTATGTTGGCGATCTACAGGTCGGCTAAAATTGCGATTGAATTAACCATACAGGTGAGTGTTGTGTCGATTACCCACAGAAGTGCTGTGAAACGTTGACTCGTCCGTGAACATTACATTCTGGAAGAATCCTTCGTTTTCCTGCATCTTTATACACGCCCAGTTACCAAATTCTAATCCGGGTTGCTTATCATCCTCACTAATTAACTGGTGTGTTATGTGGTATGGGTGGTACCTGCGTTCCCTTGATATGTGCCCAACTGTGCGCTTACCACGCTCTAGCATGTCACCTAATTTTCTGTCACTTGTACTCGGCTGCTCAAATACCCCTGTAAGAGGTCTTACTTATGGACGTCTTCTTTGAGAGAACCCCTCACAATAAAACATTTGTTCCAGTAAAAGATTTCGATTAGCTCCGCCGTCAATAAGTATCATAACTACTAATTATCGTTTTTCAAGGTGTACCGCTACTGCTATTGTGATAAATTTTATTGCTGGCAAATGGTTTTAGGAAAATTAAAACAAAATAGTTTAATTCATTCTAGACTAATACAACTTTTTACAAAAATTGGTAGATTGTTAACTCACCAAATAAGGAAAAGTACACATAGTGTTCAATTTTTCATAAAAATTTTGCGACATTATCATAATGAATTTATATTACACGCTTTTAACACTATTTGTATGTTGTATGCGTCAAAATTTGTAATCAACCACTTCTAAAAATCCAATCGATTTGAAACTCTCCAAAATTATGTATTTCCGATGACAATATAATTTCGTAACATTTACGGTTCATGAAAATGCTTAGTTAAACTATAATTAACATAAATACACAGTTGTCAATAGTTTAAAAGCAATTTCAATTACTAAATCTCAGACCTTGAATCAGATGCTTTACCAATTAATTATATGTTAAATTACAACAGCACTATAATTTAACATAAGTAGTTAAATTAAGATTAAAATTAAAACATTACAGAAAACGTTCTGCGTTGTGCTTTTCTTGTTACTAACACTTTCAATTATTGACAAAAATATCTCTTTGTTAGAATTAACTGGATTATTTTATTTGATGTCATGCTTATATTTGTGAATGCTTCTATCATTTTCAAATTGAAGTTTTTCACAGATTTACACTTACATCATAACTTGTTTAAATTTTGTTAAATGTGTTTTTTGGCTGACATTTTTCATTGTTAGCCTTCGACCGTTAGAGGATGTTCTGATTTGTCATATTTAAGACAGTTCAACAATATTTAATTTTTAATGACCTAGTTATTTTTTACTGAAACTTAATTCTATAGTTGGCTTTATACGTTTCTTAAACTGCAATATTAATAGCTGGCTAATGTTTATGTTTTAATTTTTCAACTTTGATAAAATTGTTTTCAACATCTTTAACAATTTTAATAGATATTAATACTGAGGAAGATGTAAGTGTTATCGAAACATTCAGTTCGAATAATTTAAAATACACCATTAAAAAACCAAAAAAAAGATAAGTACTTTAATATGTGTGATGTGATAATGGTGAAAGTTTACATTATCATAAACCTCTCATAGCATTTTCGGTCTAATGGTAAAATGATCGCCTGCCACGCGGTCGGTGAGGGTTCGATACCCGGATAATGCAACTGTTTTTTTAACTATCAACAAACTTCAGTTTGACATTGTTGACCGTACCAATTACTTCATATTTTACACGCTTTTATTTATAACTCATGATTAATTATTTTCAAGAAATTATGAATAGGTGTAGCATTTTTGATAAATTGATTTAAATGTTTGACAAGATTAAAAAGTAGAAAATAGGCCAATGAAAAAAGAAGCTTTTTTAAAAAACAGCTTTTTATTTCCTCGTAGAAAGTGCAGCAAAAAGGAGATATGTTTTTCTTTGCACCAAACTGTGACCAAAAATTTTAACGACTAAAAATAAAAGTGTGGTGCACTCATCATAATTCATTTCTCTCTGTCACATGTTTATAGTATGAGCGCCCTACGCTTTTATTTTTAGTCGTAAAAACATTTGATCAGATTCAGGCGCAAAGAAAAAAATTATTTTCTCCTTTTTAGTGCACATTTTACGCGTGCCTTTTAAAAAAAGTCTTTTTTGTTAGTATTATTTTTATGTCTAATAAAAGTTTTTTTACGAAATTACATTCTCACTTACATACGTAATACAAAGTCAATACATTTTACCATTTATTTAAGTATGGCAACTGTTATGATCGTTTTGTGGTTAATATACCTAATATTATACAGGATGCACAATTATTATACCACGAAGACTGAAAGTAAAAATCTTAAAATGGTAAATATTTCAAAAACCATTGCAGATACACAAAATTTGATAATTACAAAAAATGTAGGTCTTTCAATTTTATTTCGAACAATGTAATAATATAGAGGGTGTTGTGTTTGTGATAAGACAGTTATTCACATTCAAACTAAAAAATAATAAATTCATATTTCTGGTACACCCTGTATAAAAATTAAATAAGTCATAATATTTCTTAAAAGGCCAATATCTGCACTAGTTACATGCGGAATTAAAAACACATAGATTTGGTAGTAATCTCAAAATCAATTCTTGAACTAGGATGAAAAACGGCAATTTTTTATCTAAAAGTACAAATATTTAAAGAAATGGTTAAGTTTAGATATACTGTTTAAAGAAAGTGATTGCTTTTCAGAGTAGAAACGAAATCCACAATAACAATTATACTATTCCAAATAAGAAAGATAGGTTATGTACCGTAGTTACGGAACACTCTGTATATGTGAAAATATTTTTAGGTCATAGCGTGTATGAATTCCAGCAACTATTGTATAGAGCATTTTTTTTCTACTGTGCTCAGTTTAGACCCAAATTCGCTTTGCGGTACTAATGCCACAACCTGTATTTTTTCGACGTCATTATTATTCCTTTAATGTGCTAATTAAAATTAAAGTAATTAAGGCAGATGTTTTTGGGAATTCGAACCTTGCAAGGGTCAACCAGATTTAATTATTGGACTTTTTTACGTAAGAAGGATTGCGCATTAGTCCCTTCTAGAAGTAAATTTATTTGTGATTTGACAACTGTACCATTACCCTGATTGTTTATTTTATTTTACTATTACCATAATATATAAATAGTGTTAATGAATTTGAGAGCATTATTTCGTAACTGAGTGTAAGATTATAAGTGACTGAATTCCTTTTTTACAGCGCCCTTATTTACGTGGTGCTAAATTTAAAAGAAATATAGTTTGATTACGTTCAAGTTATTGAGTGATTTTATTTATTTTGATGGAAAGTAGAGGTGATAAATCTAGTGACAAAAGTGGTCCAGGATCGGCCTAGTATATCTACTATGGAAATTTTTGATATTCACATTCTTACAGTGGCAACATTCATTTGATTTTGTACTTTATGAATTTGTTGAAAGATTTGAACGTGATGATTTGTGAGAGATTTCTCTATTAGACTATCTGCTGTTTTTTTTTGTTTTTTTTATAATTTTATTTTAAGGTATAAATTTTCATTGCGATTTAACGTAACGTAAAAGTAGACTAAATAAGATTGACGACCGATCACCTGGTCTACTAGCACGTCATTTTATTGTGATTACGCCGGATGAAGCCTTTTAAATTACAAATTTACCTGGTTTTCTTTGCGACGTAAGGTAAGCAAGTTTTTTTTTTGTTTATTTTGAACTTAGCTGTGAAATACTCGCATATAAGTCTTTTGACCCCATTATTGTCGATTAGAAACAATCTCACGACCATTTGATTTATGACGTTCCCTATTATGTCGCATATATATATATATATATATATATATATATATATATATATATATATATATATATATATATATATATATATATATATATATATATATATATATATATATATATATATACAGTTTGTCCAAGATAAGGATCCTCACCATGGGAATCTCAGTACTTGTTGGAGATACAGCTTAGGTTAAATTAGGAAAAGTTGTGTTCTTTGAAGCTTATTTACATGCCGTTTAGAAACTTGAAAAATTTTCATGCCCTGCTGAGATATTTGGAAAAAACGGGAATTTGACAATATCGATTTTATTTTTTTCTGACTTTATTTGCAGAAATATCAAAAAACTAACAACACTTTCGCATTGGCACTTTTAAGGTACTACATGATGGTATTTTTAGATTTTATATCCGACGTTTCGTTTTCAAGAAACCATCATCAACTTTATTTTTTTATATGGCCCGAAAAAAATGTACACCCTGTATCTAATTCCATTTTTTATTATAAATTCAACCATGTATCACATGCCATATTTATTTAGTTAAAAGGAAAATTAATTGCATTTTTTCTATTTCTTATAAGTATTTTTAAGAAGGCGTTGCAAACAAATGCTTTGTCGTCATTACCTGTCACCGATTTTGTCACTTAATATTATGATAAAATTGTAATTATCCTTGTTGTTACCCTGTTTGCCGAGTTGTTGTTTTTAGAGTAATTGTCGTTATTTTTACTGTTGTCGTTATTGTTGTTTATTGTTGAATAGTTAATATTGTGCATTTATCGTCGAATATGTCGGGTGAGCATTATAGCCATGAAGAAAAGTTTGATATGCTAACGTGCTACATTTTGTGCCACAAAAATGATGTAAATTCGGCAACAATGTATCTTAATACATATTCAGAAAGAAGGCAGCCATGTAAGTCCATTTTCTTAAAGCTGGCTCGAAATTTAAAAGAATATGGTTCATTTAAAAGCCTATTTTAACTCGAAAAAGGAGTCTTTAGAAGAAACCCAAAATAATGTTTTACAAGCAGTTGTTGAGAACCCTGAAATATCAACTAGGCAAATCAAAGATAATGTAGGAGTTGCAAATCCACAGCTCAATTTATTTTGCGTAAAATAGATATCACCCTATAAATTTAGGATTTGCCAAGGACTTAAACCAGGGATTTCGAACGGCGCCGGCATTTTTGCGAGTGGTATACACGCGCGTGTGAAGAAAATTTAAATTTCCCTTCAAAAATAATATGGTCCGACGAAAGCATGGTCACTAATAATGGTATCTTCAACCGCCGCAATACGCATTACTGGGCTCAACAAAATCCGCGTGTTAAGAAAATATCGAGACATCAAGAACGTTTTGGGTTTAATATGTGGTGTGGAATTTTAGGAACTAAAATCCAAGGTCCATTTTTTTACCATAATTAATTAACCGGAGAACGATACCTTCATTTATTGCGAAATGATTTAGAAGACTGTTTAGATAATTTACCTCTGGCACAGGTCAATAGCTGTTGGTTTCAACAAGACGGTGCTCCTGCACATAATTCTAGGCAAGTTCGAGAGTATCTCTCGCGGCGATTTCCTGGAAAGTGGATTGGAACCTCTAGTGAAGTGTCTTGGCCAGCGCGATCCCCGGACTTAACCCCTCTGGACTTCTTCATATGGGGTTTTGTTAAAAACCGAGTTTTCCAATATTCTTTTGAATCTGAACAGCAGTTACGAGAATGTGTAACGGCCGCATTTAACAGTATTACACCAGAGATGTTACGTGATGTTTTAAGCTTTACAGTTAGAAGATCATACTTAAGCTTAGAAAATAACGGAAACCTGTTTGAACACCTGCTTTGAATTAAATATAAAATGCGTTAATTTCTTTGTTTTCGTTACTTAAAAAAAATTTCATTACTCGCCTACTTAAAAATACCTATAAGAAATAGAAAAAATGCAATTAATTTTCCTTTTAACTAAATAAAATATGGCATGTGATACATCGTTGAATTTGTAATAAAAAATGGAATTAGATACAGGGTGTACATTTTTTCGGGTCATATAAAAAAATAAAGTTGATGATGGTTTCTTGAAAACGAAACGTCGGATATAAAATCTAAAAATACCATCATGTAGTACCTTAAAAGTGCCAATGAGAAAGTGTTGTTAGTTTTTTGATATTTCTGCAAATAAAGTCAGAAAAAAATAAAATCGATATTGTCAAATTCCCGTTTTTTCCAAATATCTCAGCAGGGCATGAAAATTTTTCAAGTTTCTAAACGGCATGTAAATAAGCTTCAAAGAACACAACTTTTTCCTAATTTAACCTAAGCTGTATCTCCAACAAGTACTGAGATTCCCATGGTGAGGATCCTTATCTTGGACACACTGTATATATATATATATATATATATATATATATATATATATATATATATATATATATATATATATATATATATAATGCGACTTATCCTAATCGCAAAATTAATAACACGCATTTTATTCCACTTGGCTACCAGCTCCTTCCTTATCTGTTACAATTCTAAAAAAATTTCTCCCGTAACAATGCGACTTAAATTTCTCTACCTTAGTGACTTTTTGAGTGGATGGATCTGCGAGGTAAGGGTTTAGAGAGATAAACGTGGTTTCCCTTGGACGCAATAACTCAAAAATTTGAAAAGCTATTATGTTCAAATTTAAAATAAGTGTTTGACACCTAAATGCATCGATCCCAGGGATATTTAAAGTGGGTGGTATTGTGAAGTAAAAAGGGTATAACTGATTTTTTTGCCGCAATAACTCATACACATAGCAGTTGCGCTCAAATTTTATTTAAGGTTTGAGGTCAAAATATTTAAGTCCCACCGAAATTTGGTAGAGGGTAAAGGGATTACGGAGTAATAAAAGTAACATTTACAAATCAGCGTAATGCAACTTTCCGTAAACAAACATACAACCTAACTAATGTTATATAACTGAACATCTCGTTATATGAAGTGTTACTGAAATATTACTTATAAAGTATTCATAAATAAATAACAAAAACATTAAATAAGAAAGTAAAAAATAACCTACACTTTGACATTAGGTAACTGTAATCAAGTCTCTAACAAGAACACTTTAATGGTAAATCCATTCTTAGAGAGGGCTTTGGATATAAACTTATATTGAGAGCCAAGAAATAAGAATATAGAGATCAGATCAGAGAAAACTTTATTCTAATCAATCACTGCTTGTATTTAAAAAAATTCGATGACGCCCACATTAAAATTTACACATACGTTATAATTTCAATCTAATAGATTGCATTTTTCACGTTTCAGGTTTTAAATCCCGTTTTCTTAAGTGAAATAGTTCTTTCAGTCAATTGATTCAAATTTTTCTTAGTTTATTTTAATTTTCCGATCTAGTACTTATGACCTAAATGTCAAGATCACTGTGACTTTCGGTAGGGGTGAACTTGTAGGGTAAGGAGGTACATGCTTTTCTAGCGGTCGCGATAACTCATAACATCGAAAACTGATTCTATTCAAATTTAACATAATTGTTTAGCACTTGAATGCCCAGACCCAAATGATTATTTGTGATTTAGACCTGCGGGTTAAGAGGGGCAAACCTAATTTTTTCTCGGCCGCGAAAACTCAAAATTTGAGAAGCTGAGAAGCTACTGTATCCAAGTTTAGCATATTTAGATCCCAATGATTTTTGGTGCTAGTGGGGATGTGGGGTAAGGAGCAAGAGGGGTGGGTTGAATTTCTTTTCTTTGGCAGTAATAATTCATAAACTTAATTATTGATAGTATTCAAATTTTACATAAATGTTACATATCTAAACCTTTAGGTACCAGCGAAATTATGTGAAGATAGGTAAAGGTGTTAAGGAGTAATAAAATTACATTTACAAATGAGAGTAATTCACCTTTATGTAAACCAACATGAATATCTGCTGTGAAACACCACTCGACTTTCCAACCTATAAAATGGAAAATAAAGAACTTTTAATAAAAAAAACTTAATGATAAATATGCAACCTCTCCTAAAATAAGTTAATGACGAAAATATGCAACACTGTAAAGACAGGTACAATAATCTATATCAAACAGACGTTTAAAACTTCATGTCTGACAGAGGTTAATAGACATCTAAAATAGATATTTATGTACTAAGGGTATAATCAGAAGATTATGGCTCGAGGGAACGTTAGAAGCTCGACACGAAGCGGAGGGCTTTTATATTCCTGAGAGCCATAATCTACACAATTATGCCCGTGGTACATACACAATGTTTTATTTTATTTTGCACCATGAAACTGGAACAAAATTTTAAAAAGATTCAATATTTTCGGCAAGTTTTTAAATGCAAATGCAGTGAAATAAAGTCGACAGTAGGCTAATTTGTTGTTACTAAGATACTGTGATATTGCTAAATTGTTGCTAAGGTACTGTTTGTAAATAATTTGCATTCTAAAATGGAAGGTGAAAACGCAAAAACTTATTCACAAGAAATTTTAGATGAATTAAAGAATAAGTTTCATTAGTATTATTTTTATTAATAAAGGTTGTATAGTAAGGTTGTTGTTTCAATAATTCTTTCAACTTACGTGACATATCATGTCATGTGTTTGCTGTCAATCATGCTGCTTAGCAACAATGACATTTCCGTACTATAAAGACCACATTACGCCCGCATTTGGGGGCGTATAAAGAACATTATGGTGGCAAAATAAAATAAAATAACTTAAACGAAATGAAATAATTTAAATTATAATTTTTTAGGATAACTACGCAACCTCTTTATTATCCGTTCATAACGAAAACGTGCAACGTAAAAACCAAATGTAATCCGTTAGAATGACGTTTAAAACTTTATGTCAGATAGATATTAATATATACATGTTAACTTAAAAAAAATTCCAATGCAGAACATGCATTTTAATTCATATTTAATTAATTTTTTAACTTACCTTGCGTTGTATTAAAAAACTCTATAAAGAAAAGTTATGTAAAGTTAAATTTTCTTTAAAAAATACGTCTACACTTTTTCTTGTAAAATGAATCGTTATTCAGATAATGAAAAAATTTCATCCAACACTTAAATTCTCCCTTAGATGTTTTGTTGCCGCTAAATTACGCCTTGTATCAAAAAATTACATACAAGAAATTTTAAGGTATATATCTAGATATTTTTATATTTTTGAAATATGCAGCTGTTTTAGAAACACGGACGCACTCACGCACGCACCCACGTACGCAAGCGTTTTATTATTTAAGGTGAAAACGTTTTACGAACCGCCTGACTGAAATTTTTTAAATTATACCGTATATAAAATAAAACGGAAAATGTATGTGCTTAGTCAAGTTTACTTTTTTTGTTACGCCGTATCTAATTTTATGTAACTTTAAGGTAACATATAATTAATTTCTCTTACCAATTGCACTTCTAATCCTAAGACAGTTTTTAAATATCTTGGACCATACACCGAAACCGTTGACTGAATCCACATTCTTCCAAATGAAGCAATTCCAATTGCCCAGAGCGGAAGGGAAGAAATCATTGGCTTCCATGGTAATCTTTGTTTGCATAAATGCATTATTTGTTCTCTATTTTCTTTGATATAATTTAATTCGTCGATAGAAATTCGCGGGTGTAATTCGGGTTTATCAAAAGCTAAGAAATACCACATTACGCACCATATCAATCCTGTAAAAAAATTTGGATAAGAATATAGTTACATTGAAGATTAAAAAGCTTTACCCAAAATTCCAGATAAGTAAAAAGCGAATTTCCAGCTAAGATAGGCAATTATATAACCAGATGTTAACTGTGACAAACCTGTACCAATTGCTACGCCTTGAAAACATGTAACATACCTAGCTTTTTCTTGCAATGGAACCCACCAACTTACCATCGAAGTCAAAGCGGGCCAAACCATACCCTATGAGAAGCAATAAATTTGTTTGGAAGATTCTAACTAATAGACATACATGAGCAACTCCGTGCAAAAGTTGTAGAAAAACGGCAATTCCATAATGCACTTCACTTCCAAAAGGTTTGCACATACAACATAGAGAAGCCGTAAATATACATAAACCAACGACCTTTTTTGAGCCATACTTATGTGCTGCTACAGCACCAAATATTTGTAATAGCATGTATGTCCAGAAAAAAGCAGTCAAAACGTAATATTGCTCGTCAAAAGACCATTCTAGTGTACCTCCATAATCCTAAAAGTTTTGATACATGTGTAAAGTAAAGGAAACTACAGTAACGTTTCTTACGATAGGTTTTATGGTAACATCTTCATTCGAGGAACATAACTTCCCGGTTTTGTTTTGTACAATTTTGCTGACATCAGCATTCTTAACCATCGCAAGTATAGTGAGAGGTAGTACTGTACGCATTGAGTACGTTATTATTATGCATGATAATGAAAGAAGGTACAAAATTAATCGTGCTGGTACCTTTCCTATATAATTAACCAAAACGTTTAGATATAATATATATATATATATATATATATATATATATATATATATATATATATATATATATATATATATATAAGTTTGTACTTACCAAAGAATTGTTGATGGTATATTTTTTTGGTGCATTTCTCACTTTCCAACATGTTATTAGCTCTCTGGTCTAAGATAAAATACACTATTATTCCTATTTTGACTGAACGGTTCATTTAAAGCTAATGTATTACGCAAAAACAAAAGTGTTCACAAGACACAAAAAACAAATAATTTACACATATTTAAATATATAAAATGAATACAAGATACAAGCTTTTATTCAAATAACTGTTATTGTATTGTTGAAGGATACTCTAAAAATATTTTTTCTAAAAGAAAATATTTGACTTACGTGATACAATTTAATAGTTAGGTTTTCAGTTCCTTAAAAGTTTTCTTACCAGTCTGTATTGACATTTTTTTTTCTGAATGCCATAAGGTCGTAAAATTTTGTACCGGATGTCGATAATATCTCACAAACCATTCATATCAGAAAAAAATATAATTAATATGACTTTGGGAAACATTTTCCTCTAAATTATTCTTAGTTAAGGTGTTGTTAAAATATTTTTATTGTACTTTCAGTAAATAAAGGTAACTATTACTTGTGTTCTCAACCGAAATTGACAAATTTGCATTTTAAAAGACAGTATTTTTACTATCATCAGGTTTATCATAAATTATACATTAGTTTATACAAAAATAGTAAAAACAACATTGCTAAAAATATTCGTAAAGGAGATTCTTGCGAATCATAGAATTTGTCACTTCCTTGCATTCATGAGAATAATCATTAATATTCAGTTTTTTTCAAAACTGATCTCCATTCCCCGCTTCTTATATTCTGTACATAGTCGTTTAAGTACGGATTCCATGTCATATGCATCTTGTATTAATATGGCTTGATCGTCTGCAAAATCTAGGGATAACAGATGATTAATATTGACTGAGATGCCCATGCCGTTGTATGTTCGTTTCCAGTTTCTCAGTACCATTTCGATTTATAGATATTAAACAAGAATGGTGATAAACAGCCCTGCCCAAGATCTTTGGTAATGCGGATAGGTACTGAGAGAAAACTCCCGTGTGTAGAT